>JAODLI010061706.1:0-15133 GCA_027575585.1 Percopsis omiscomaycus | reverse complement strand
CAGACGCGCCCCCTCTGGCATTACAATGCGCCCCCCTAGGGGGGCGCGCCCCACTATTTGAGAAGGACTGGTTTAGGGGGTCTCCTAAAGAGGGCTATAGATTTATTCTATGCACTAATTATATGAATATGTCAAAATGTAGCGTGTTAAATACACAGTAATAGCATCCACTTCACACTGATTAAAGTGATACTTCGACAGTCAATTAGCAATGTGGAATTTTAACGAAAGGACTGCCTTGTTTCCTTTTGAATTGATATGTTGCAGTGCCCAACCAGCATTCTAACAGAGATCAGTTCTGTTCTAGGCAGCAGTTGAATGGAAAGTATTACAAAGCGGTGCCATTAAAAAATACTCAGAGGACATAGCTTAATAGGCTTATTCTTCAGCAACATGAGAACATGAGAACAATGTTAACAGTTGAAAAGCGTTGATGGTCGATGTTGTTGGAGACTGATCTTAGATGGGACGAGGCTGGTGAAAGAAATTAACGCTGATTCCATAGTGAGCACATGTAGATCTGACAAGAGAAAAACAAATGTAAAATGGTGTTAAATTTAAATGCTATGTCTATAATGTTTGACAAAAAAAACACACTTGGATTTCATGTAAATTTTGTGCATAGCAAAGCTTCACTTGTCTCGAGTGTTATATTAAACCTCCGTTAAGCATTGTTTGTCGCAAACAGGGGGCAGTACTGCCCCAACAGATTTCAAAACAAACTTATATGTGGATGGAGGCTATGTTACTCCCCTCCATGTGCTGCTTCTTTGGTATAGCCTACGTGTTTCAGCAAAATTTTTGGGGGCAGGGAAAATAGTCCACATGGCTGCAACCCGGTCTCAATGTGGCTTTGTTTAAACCCTAGATTAAATGTTTAGGTATGTTTAGGTAACAGTATGATTCATATTTTTATTTAAAGCTGCATTACCTAACTCTGGGTAGGCTATTCCTTGTTTGACCATTAGATGGCAGCATGTAGATAAACATCACCCCAACCCCTCCCACTCCCCTTCATTCACACATGCAGCTATTTCGACTGCTGAACCAAATCGAGAGAATACGTCCATGGATGTGACACTCATCATAACCCAAGATATCCAAAGCACTGTGTCCCTTAATGAAATGATGACATGCGTTTTCCAAGCACGCTAAGCTAGCAACATGGGTGACGAAGAGGAGTGACGTCTCTCTCTGTCAAGGCTTCTCTGCAGTATTGTGGCAGTACTATAATCACTCAATGTTCCGTATAATTATGCAGTACAATTCCACATAATTCCACATAATTCCGCATAATTCCGCATAATTCCACATAAATCCGCATAATTCCGCATAATTACTTTTTTATACTTGACTCACTAAATCACTGAAAAGCTGAAAAGCTGAAACAATTCCCTACGAATTGTCGATGCAACTCTAATAAATGGGGGAAGCCTACCACCTGTAAAGCATCTCTTAGTACTACAAACAAAAAAAACAAAAAAACACATCACTAAAAAGACAACACATGCAAAGTAAAAAGCCCTACCAAAAGGACCTCTGTCCTGTAAATATGCGATACACTGTACAACTTGGGACTACGCACATCAAACACAAAAAAGAATGTCATTGCTCACTGTGAAGAGTGAAATACTATTTCATATACATACTGCAATGCTTTTATGATTATAATCATGTTTGCAAATGATTAATGGCTGCAAAATTTAAGAAGAAGAAAATGATACTCACGCATCTAGAAGGAAAATTCGCTATCAAATGTTAGTCCTTTAACATCTTTTAGAACTCTCCATTGGGGGAAACCGTGTCCAATATTGACTCTTGTTTTGGCTCTTTCCTTGTCACAGTGTGTTTTTGACAGAGAACGAGAATAGCTTCTTTGATTTCGCTTCATTAACAACGCGGAGATGCTGGGTGCATGAAACCGGCGTCTGCTATTTTTCAGTCTGCTGTAAGATAGCCCAGCTACTGATTTTATGCTGCTCATTGTCTCTGAAACTTCCAAGAGCGGTCCGCTCTCGATAACAAAGACAGTGGAAATGGCTATATAACCAGTTGTGTGAGGTGGTAATGAAAGATGTTGAGGCCTCAGGATTAAAGCTGAGTCACCCTTTGAATATAAAATGGTTGTTTAATCATTGTAGCATGTAGAAATGTCAGGTAATGCAGCTTTAAAATATTTTGTTTAAATCAGTGTATGTCGCGTAACAATAATTTAACTTTTCTAAGCCAAACCATCTTAACTCTGTTGAGTCAAAGTAGCCTACCACCGGGGCTTTTTGTATTATTTGTTTTTAAGCGCTGGAGGTCAGCCGAGCTCTCTGCCTTCTCCTGCCCTTTTAGGAAAAAGCAGAGGGGGAGGGGGCTATAAAAAGTTGACCCCATGACAGCCTCGTAGACTGGCTTCCAAGCTGGAGCAAGAGTAGCATCTGATCTGTGTGAGCAGCTGTCCTCTCCCTGCATCAGCACAACAAATACTTTACATTGCCTGACCTTTTCCTCCTGCATCACTATTCCAGCCATGCTCCCTTGTCCCGTCAGCCCAAACACTACCACCCCAACACCCACTCATGCACTCTCTCTGTCTCCTTTCGTGCTCTCCACGCTCGCCTTTACACCACTGCTCAACCCCCGCGGTAGGCCCCCCCGCTCACCCCTACCCGTCCAGCTGACATATATCCCTCAAAATGCAGGCAGTTGTTAAATGCTCCGGCACATTAGCTGGCTATTGAGGAGTTGTAAGCATGTGTCAGTGTGGTTGCATGGCCAACACAATTCTTATTTCTTTCAGTCTGTCTTTCAATATTATAATATAGAAACTTCCTAGATTTGCTTTAAGGCATTTTTTGCCAGTTTAGGTTTGAGAAGAAAAAAAACATTGGTGTACAAAATAATTTTCATAAAATTGATGTTCTTGGATTAGAAATTAATTAAATGTACATATAATTTACATAACCTATCCTTACAATGTGTGTGTGTGTTTGCTTGCTAACTGAAACATCCTGTTCAGAGGGTATTACCCTATTTAGTTACATTATGTGGTAATGTAGCTAATGAGGGTTATTCAGAAACTCATGTGGTACGAACAAGTAACAGACAACATGTGAATAACCCTGAAACATAATCTACGTAATTAAAGGTTTTATGACATGGATTAGGAATAGCTCGATGTAAAGTGTCACAGACTTTTATAGTTTCCTATAACCCTGTTCAGCCCTGAGAATAAACCATGTAAACAAACTGGTCTCACACTATCAAAATAGTCCGACGGTGTGTAATGCAGAGAAAAAGGAACTCAACTGACTAGCTGCAGGCCACTGTTGAAAATCCTAGCTCCCATCGAGCCCAGCCAGAGTTCAAGAGAGTCAGGTTACCTGTCATGAAACTGCTGCGTGTCTATTAACACCTACACACTGCCTTATGGTAGGACTTCTTGACTAGCATCATTTACAACAGTACATCACAGACATGATGATGCAATATACATCAGTGTAGCACATCAAGCTTTCTGAACCAATCGTCATGAAGGCTCGACTAACCATGGCTCAGAAAACTATCAACACCCTCAAAATATTGCTACACAGAACTGCGTCAACTCAGGGTAACCTCAAGATACAGTACAAGTTAAGCACAGAGTAAAGATATATTTTCACGATCTGAAACCTCTTACTTAAAATAGCATAGACATTTTGTTTGGGCATAGCAAAATAAATCTTGAGAAATTATTGGAGATTTTATTGTATTGTAATTGTAACCAGTCACTTACTTAGCCACAGGGAGAAAGCGAGAGAGAGAAAAAGAGGGGTGGGTAGCAGTTTTAAGATATTGGGCAGTTGCATTGCACCGCGGTATTCAGCCCCAAATTTGATAGTAGGGTAATAAAAACAATGTTCAAATAGGTAGAAATGCTCATGGTGACTCACGTGTATGGTTACCGATGTTCAACTACAAAGCTCATGGTTGTTCCATCGAAGGAAGGGGGAGCAATGATTCTGGGACCTTGCTGAGTTGTGATGCTAATCACTGGCTTTCTGTCTGAGGTTGCGCCACTCGTCCTAGTGATGACATGTCCCAAAGTCCCAGGCATTTGCAGTGGCACTTGCGTGGCCTCTCCTGTAGCACTGTAATATGGACTCTCTGCGCCTACGGTGTTAGCTTCCTGCCCGGCGTGTTTCCTCTGCTCTATGCTGGGATCCTCAACCCCAAAATGACATGCCGTCTGTGGGGGCTGTGTGGGGGAAGGGATGAATCCGGGGTAGATCATATAGGTGGGCGCGTACGCTCCCGGACTCAGGGCCAAAGGTGACACCGACATAGGCACAGGGGTGACGGGGGCCACTGGAGAATGGGTCATGGGTACATCCACATACTGACCTGTCTCGGGGTCAAACAGACGCTTGGTGGTGGCCTGCATGGGCGTGTCCACCAGATAATAGTGTCCTGTGGTGGGATCCAAAAGCATCTTCCGCTGGATTTGTGGGAGTGCCTCTCCCCCGGAAAGACTAGGCGACAATGCAGGGACAGAGGGGGAGATGTGGAAAACCTGTGATTGTGTCCCTTGTAAAGCCACTGAGTGATGATAGATGCTCGCAGTGGGAGTTTCCATGACAAAAGAGGACCTCTTTAAAGCCTGATCCGTGTGCTCAGGACTTGTTGTAGCATATGTGGTAGCCTGACTAACATTAGAATTACCTTCCTTGGAAACTATGCTCGGTAGGGGCTGTTCTCTATTCTGCAGGTTGATTTCACTCGTATAGCCTAGCCCTGGTATGGTTAAATAGTTCTCAGAGTCTGAGCTGGCCAGTGCAACAGCAGTATTGGTGTTGGTATTGCCTTTGATCTTTCCCTGGTCCACCTGTCCATGTTTTTGTGATGCTATTTTCAATGACAGCGGAGCCACTGGGGTGTTAGAGATGATGCTTTTCATAGTCGACGGCATTTGCGACAGAGAGCTTTGTGGAACATCGGTGTTCAGAGAACTTATACTGACAGGTATCTTATTGCTATTCCCAAAATGAAGCACCCCTTGGTTACTAAATATTTTCCCTTGCTGCGATTGGGTTTTGAAGGTGTCTTCATTATAAGTAACATTTATAATGTCCTTAGCTCCTCTATTTTCTTGACACGTGCTCACCAGGGTTTGAGATATACTGTCAATGTTCGTTTCAGAATCGGATCGTTTACTCATCCCTGCTGCTGTCCCTGGTTCCTCACTGGCAATAAGGGAAAGCACGTGGCTGTCAGTGATGGGTTGCGGAGCTTGCGTTTTACGCTTCCATTCATTCCGGTCGAAAACATAGAGCTGCTCCATCGTTTTGACGGCAGCTTTTAGTTTTTCTAGTGCCGCCTGTTTAGGCTCAGTCCTCCTGTCGCCTGTATCCCCTGGTAGTTTCTCCTGCCGCTGTTTAACCAATTTGCTTTCGGCACTCGGATGATGGTCTGATTGGTCGGGATGAAATTGTCGGGCTGAAACGGGTGTCACCCTGCTCGTTGACCTGTGTGAAGATGTTGCTTCACATTTAGGGGTTTCAGATGAGGCACTGGGAGATGATCTGCAAGCCTTTGCTTGTTTCTGTTGTGGCGATGCGTCTGATGTGGCTGTGGGGTTTTGACCACGGCAGTTTGTTTTTACAGAGTGACACTTAATCACGATGGGAGATGGTAATATGTGCTTAGCTGGGTCCTTTATTTCCCTATCCTCATGTAGATCGGCTGCTGCAGAAGTGACAGTTGGCCATTTACTATCAGCATTATCAGAGGAAACAAAGTGGTAGGAGCTTTTTACTAATTTGCGCACATCTCTAACATGGTAAATGGGTGTTTGAAACTTGCACTTGTTGTCCCTTATGTCTCTAACTGTAAAGGTAGGAACCTTTTCTGATGCAGATAGCACTTGGCACCTAGTGTCCCCTGATGTTCTCAGTGTGTTAAAACATATTTTAGGGGTTAATAGGTTGGCAATATTTAACGTGTACCCTTTATTCTCTTTCACACTTCTCAGGCGAATCTTTATCTCAGGTTTTTTTATCCATTTATCATATCCCTCTTTGGCCACCTCATGATTGTTTTTTCCCATGTTTAAATCTTCGTCACACTTTTCTGGCCCAGTGTGTGTAATGGCTGCTGTGCTGCTTGACAACCCTTCCTCAGAATCCTTCTCTTTTGACAGGAGCAGGGAGCTTGGAACAAAAAGATGTGACAGTTTAGTCAACATGGCATCTGATTCATCTTTTGTGGTTGGAGTGTCACTTACACCCATGGGGTTGTCAGTTTCTGTTTCAGCTTCCGGCTCACCGTCTCTCAGTGATTTAAAGGCACTATTTTGGCTGCGGCTTAGATGTCCTTTTGGAGGGTCACCTGCCTCATTTTTGTTAATGGAGCCTTTCTCTGATACATATGAATTATCCAGTATATCACCCATTTTCTTGTCTTCTTTAGGGTCACAAGTATGAGGCCTACTGCCCTCAACACCTTGTTCATCAAGAGAATTGGCTGTGAATGCTGAGCTGGACTCTGAGTTTTGTCTATGCAGCCCCTTCCCCAAACACTTCGACCTCATCACCTCTTGCTCTTTGCAGTGAAAACACGGGGAATTTGTGTGATGCGCATCGCGGAGTTCACCTCTCTCCATTTTGCGTTCCTGCTCAAACTGCATCTTTTTGGAAATTACATTTTTCAAAAGGCTTGATGCAAATATTGCTCTCTTGTGTGTGTCTGCCATGGCATCGCCGGCATCTGTGTGTTGACATTGCACTTCATACCCCGACTTAATCAAGGCGGTGGTGGTGACTCCATCCCTAAAACGTGAGCCGTGGCCATTTCTGTGACATTTTGGACGCCTTGCTCCTTCAGGTACACCAGCATCAACATTGCAACGGAAATTCAGTGTTTCTGTCAGTGTGATAACGTCTCCCTGCTTTTGTTTAAACGGACCTTTGATTTCTATCTTTTTAGTAGAGGAGGATGATTGTTTAGAACATGTATTGTTCTTCACTGCAAACATTTTATCATGGGGACCATTTGTACAGCTTATGAACCTGCCTTGTCTATTGTTAGGGCCTGTGGTCTTACTTAACTCGACGGTGGCGCGTGAACTTTTCTGCGGAATTACATCTCTTCTCTGTGCCAAATTGGCATGGTTCAAATCCACATACGCTGACCACTTGTTGAGCCCTAGACCATATTCTGACACGGATGACTCACTGGAAGTACTGAGGTTAATGGCATCAAAGTAGGGACATGCCAAACTTCGGAACGACTTGGCGGTTAAATTACGCACCTCTTTATCGGCATCGTCCAGTTCACTGATCGAACTAGACGCACCGCTGGAATACTCATTTATATCTTTACCTTTTTGTTTTGTCGCAAGGTGCTGACGACCCGGGGCAGGGATGAAATAGTGGGCTCTGTCACGCAGGGACTCTGATCTTGTGTCGGTGCTTGCAAAAAACATGTGGCTCCTGCCTCCCAGGGGCTTAGTGTGGCCGCAAATACTGTCGTTCTCAACGATACTGTCACACTCTCTGACAGCTCTGGAAGACGTCTTGATTGACAGGTGAATTTGCCCTGCAGAATTCTCTTTGTTGCTTTGGTTTTTGCATACGCTTTCATCAGAGCTAGCGCATTTGTCCGAGTCACAGAGATCACTCTCGACAGTGTGTTGGTGCGTAATGTTAGCCTGCGCCTTGGTGCTTTTACCTTTTGCCTGTCTAATGCCTTCCAGTATTAAAGTCCCTTCCTGCGTCTCGTCGCTTTCAAACGAGGCGTAATCCACAAATGAATAAACAAGATTATCATCTTCAAAATCCCAAGTTCCCTGCCCGACTTCATAATCGACGTCGTGATCGAGTTCAGTTAGCTGTATTTCGTGCGTGGTGATATAGTGCGATTCATCCTCAACAGTTTCGTAGGCGCAGTGGTCCGACAGCACCGCGCTCGCGCTGTCCTCCGACTCTGATTTACTGTTAAAATACATGTCCGTGTATTGTAACTCCTCATTTTGACTGCAAACGTTATCATTGCTGTCACTTAGCTCAGGTTCGCATTGAAGCTCCTTCCCATTTTCTGAGTCCACATTGGTGTTGGGATCTTTAGTCATGAACCTTTCCAAGAGAGGTTCCCTCGAGTCTGGCCTGACGCCCCACTTGTCCTTTAAATGTTCTTCAAGAAAGTCATGCGAAATAATGTCCATTTCATTGTCATCGCTTTTGCAATTGCTGAGATTGTTCTTGTTCGAGGTGCCGTAATCGCATTTAATAACAGCAAGCTGGTTTCCTTCGCCAGTAAAAGACACTTTTACAGTTTTTGTGCCGTCAGATTTCATATCAATTAAGTTACCGAGGTCAACATAATTGGATTCGTCGCTTTTTATCTCCTGGTGGCACCTGTGTTTGTTCTTGTCTGGGAGCAGCTTTCGGTGAAGTCCAGTGTCATCTCGGTAAGTGAGAGTTTCCTCGACTGCTTCCATTTGTCTGTTCTTACTGTCAGGTGGTCTTTGTTAACGATGTTATCCTGACACGGGACGGAAAACTCTGAACGCACGGCCGACTACGAGGACGGGAGAGCGACAAGAGTGGGGAGGGGCAGAGAGTTGGGAGAGAGCAAGAGAAAGAGGGCGGGGGTCCATAATGATTTGTCTTATGTGTATTTCAGTAGAGGCGTCGCACACTCGAAACTATTTCAAATACAAATGTGTTAAGTCTACTTTGATATTTTAAGTTCAAGATTAAAATATAAAACAAGTTCCACAATACATGTTCGCAAATCATCTGTCACGGAGTCGTCTGGATTTGGAATGCATAGATTCAGCACCATTTAGGGGAGAACAGCTCCATTCCATGCATTTTTTGTAGCCTCCAACGATGTTGGAGATTACTGGGATGCAATGTTCTTTCCCGCCCAGTTTTCCATATTTATACTGTATTGTATTGTTTAATATAGCTTTAATAGCCCTAACTCGTGCAACACAATTCTATCAATTTCAATCGATAGCTTACAGATAAACAAATTAATGATTTAATGAAACGTTGAATGGAAATGAATTGACCCTCTACAGTTACAAAAAAAAAGTCAAGAGTCACTGTGGATTTGCAAGAACAGTCTGTTTCCTAACCCCATATGGGAAAGTATTTTTTGGTCTGATAATAAACAGTGAACTATGGTCTCAGTTTCAAATCAGGCCAATGAGCCAAGCCAATGTGGCCTATTCCTTCAACTATAGCCTATCTGTTGATATACCTTTAGAATAGGCCTTCGGTGCCTGTAGGCCTATACCAAGGCTTTATGGAAATGTCAACCCTTTTTTGCATTACAGTGAACTAAAGCACACAGACAACTTTCTGGTTGAAATTCTATAAAATTCACATGATTTTTAGCTAGTGCATATACAGTATTTGTTGACAGCCGAATATTATTGATTAAATACATTTGATTAAATGGATGACACTGATGTTGACTAAAGAATGTTATCAATGCTCACTATGTTGAACAACTTCTCACACATACTCAGTGGCAGCTAGGGCCAGTCGACCAAATGAGTTAATGCAGTCATTCTGCTTCCTTTGTATCTGTGGAGAGCTCATGTTAGCACCTCACCGCCTTGCCATCCAGGCTCTAAAAGAACTGGTCAAAACATAAAGTAGACTGTGACAAACCTTGTTCAGAAAAGAGCCATGGCCTACATTTGTTTGTTGAGCAGATGTTGAATAAGACGAGCCTTGCATAATCTTAATAATCCCTCTTTTAGACACCTCCTCATGTGTTGAGGACACAAGTGTTGTTTCTGGACAGGGCCCCAAATTTGTGGAATGCAAGAGGGAGGGGTCGGACACCAGTCGCTCATGGGCAGAGGGCACATAAGGCACATTGATACCAGTCCACGAAACAAGAAAACATACTGCCAATCTGTGTCACCTTTTAAGTTTACTATTGAATGACTATTGAGTTTATATGTATATGTATATATACATAGTATACTGTATACATGCTTACAAATTAGCCACATAAATGATATATTGGGCCCTTGCTGTATACTTTATGTGTGTATTCGAGTGTGAGTTTTCAAATATTAAACAGATAATACTTTACCATATTATCATAAAGTCAATCATGGTATCCATATATCTGTTAAATAATAATAAAGTTAAATGTGTTATAATCACAATGTTGATGGAAAAATCATATCTCTGTACAAGAAGGCTACCCAAGGGCCAATGCAAGTCCAATGGAAGCGTTGGTTTCTTTTATTTCTTTTCAATTTTTGAGCATTGGTTGATGTATAGTTCATTTTTGGACCATCTATTGGTATCGAAATTTGAAGACATGCAGGTTTAAATGACCTCCACAAAGATGATAAATTTAGGTAGCTATTTAAAATGGGCACAGCGCTCATGCAAGCATGTTGAGATCAGTTACTTACAGTGGCTGCATTAAAACAGCAGGTGTTAAATCATGGCCACCATTAATCAAAGGCATGAACAGTCCGTGTAAAGAACTTTCCAACTCTTTCTCCCTCACTCCCACTTTCTCTCGTTCACACATCAAACACAAAACAGACTTACAATTGGGAAGGATTCATAATATCTCGAAATACTCCAGAAGTAACCTGGTAAACCTACAATATGGAATATAGTGGTTTGAGATATGGCATGAGTTATATTTATTAAATCCATTTAGATTCATTTTACATTTCTGTTTAAAATTTTATTCATTAATATTATTATGGCTATTACTTCTACAGGTTTTATATATTATATGAAATGAATACCAATTTAATGTCTTGACAAGAAAAACCTCTTTACATAAAATATGTGACTGCATCCTATGGGCCATAGACATTATTTGTGACTTTGATTACAAACAGTGACCAGTTTACAAGATGCAAATATCAGTTGTTCTCTAAGATATGATATGTTTGTTTTTCTTGTGAGATTATCCCGGTCTAGTGGCACACTTGGCATTCTGATCCCAACTTCTGTGCATTTTGTAGTCCATGAGTGGGAACGGGAGAAGTTGGAGTGCCTTAACACCTGCTGTGAAGCAGTCACCAGCAGTAAAGGCGACACTCCTCCAGGTTTCTCCCCCTGCAAACTTACACTTGCACAGGCCTCTGTGTGTGTGAAGAGGTCATCTTTGCATTTAAAAGTGTCATGTGTTAGCAAGTTCAGTGGTTGTAGGAGATTAAAAACCACCAATATTGACATTTCACTTAGGCAGGATACATTTTCCGTTTTGTGAACTCTGTTTTTAAAGGTGCTCTATAAATAGGCCTAATTATTATTAGTGCTTTGACAGTCAAAACAAAGCAGAACACTCCATTAATATAACAGTGTATACAACCTGTTTCAGTCTCATATGCTCAAATCTAGACTCAGCAGTTTAGTGGTATCTTAGTGGGGAACACACACTGAACACTGACTCATGGTTTTAGATTGTACCATGATCATACAAATTACCATTGACTTAAAATGGATCATTGCTGAGAACCACTGGTGTCCAACGCAACTATCACTCTGTAAAGGTCATAGCCTACCTTTTTGACTCGGAGGATATGTATATTTAAATTTACATTTACATTTACATTAAATTGTTTAGTCTACAATAATAGGGTTTTTGCATGCTGCTCTTTGTTATTATAGTTATAAACCTACATTGACTCAATTTGTATACTTCCAAACAACACAGCTGTATAACACACGTTAGAATCAAATACTGTAATGTGATCCATAAAGCTTAAATTTTACTGTAGTATCAGTTATCTGCAATCATAACTCACGACTCCCAATCTACAGAGACAATAGATCTTGCACATTCAGGTGAAGTAGTTGTTAAACCCATTGCATTTAACTTTATCTTGTCTGCAATGTAAAACCTACCCATTGCAGTGGATACTACCATGTCCTTTGGACCTGGACAACACTGAATGTGCACAGAATCATCAGTGGCGGTTAAATAAAGGACACAAAAGTTTTTAATTGAATCAAAGGTTTACATGCTAAATGTAGACGCTCAAGTGACCATATGATGGTGTAAAATTGTAAATGTTATTTACAGTAAGTATTATATAGGTCTCTAGGGTTAGCTTCATCTAAATGTTTAAAGTAAACATATGACAGATTTGCCAAAAGAAACTGGCTAAGCTTGTCTTAACGGAATTTACAGCATATAGTATATATAGTATTTATTTTCTGTGCAAGAGTGTCTATTGTACATACTGACGTAGCACTAGAAAGAGACAGCAAAGTGATGCTTACTGTGGCATGGTATGGTGTCGGTTTGCACGTGGCACGAGTGTTTAAGGGATACTCTGACCTAAAAACAGCAATGTAAGACACAGAACTGTCATGAATTATGTCAACAATGGTAGACATGTACAGATGCTCTACCAGTATTCGGTTTCACTAATGTACATAGACGAGTGGATCCCATGCAAAGGTCAGCACCTTGTTAGGCATAGCTAGAACAACCAACAACGTCCACCATCATCGTTTGCGGCACAGGCATTTATTTGAGCTATTATCCCCTGTAATATACTGTGTATGTTATGATTGATGCAGTAACAGCCAAAGGCATCACCGTAGTTTTTTCACACTGTCATTTAAATGTTGTATTTATAAAATTGTTCTCCAACACAAATCTAAATCATTAAACTGCAACGGAAAGTAGGTTTATATTATATTACATTTACATACTTAATGTTATAGTTATAGAGAGATAACAAAATATTTTGGATCTCTGATTGATTTACCTAGAGTATACTTGAGACAATAGAAGAATGTTGTTTTCTTACAATGTTTTATTTTGTGATGTGCTAAAGGGCTGCTTGTTCACGCTTTTTACACATTTTGTTACAACCTTTTACATGTCTCTCTCTAGTGGTCTATATGTGTAAATGCCTCCACAGAACATTGACCAGATCATAATTTGCACAGCCATGTTAAAAACACTTTAAATTAACTATTATGGTGAACTATTAGTTAGGCTGTCCATAGTAGGCCTACTGAATAGGCTATAGTCTAGGCCTACTGTATTTTCAAATGTCTTCTCCTTGTTTTGTTGCCGTATTTTGTTATTATTTTAGGCGAAATGCAGCTACATAGACCTGTTCATTTACAGTGCAGTTTAAATGTTTTCAATAAAAAATACGTTGTTTAAATGGCCTAGGCCTAGTGAATATTTATCTCTTGGGTTTTGTCTAAAATGAAGTACGACCCTTCCGGAGCGAACGCCGCAGCAGTAACTGCTTGTGTCAGGCTTTCCATTGCTGCATTTCATGTGGTATAATCGGACAAAGGCAGCATTGACTTCAAGCATATAGGCTGCTTATTATCACAGAAAACCACGAGTCAACATGTCGTATATTAAACAGGGGACATTCATCCGTTTGGCGCTACTGTATGTTTGTGTAACAGCTCAATCTAAAAAGAATTTTAAATGTCCTTCAGGATGTTCCTGTTCCAAGGAGACTATCATCTGCGTTGGTACCCCACAAATTCCGCGGACAATACCGAATGACATCACTTCATTGTAAGTAGCCGACACAAGTATAATCCCTCAGTTAAAAAGACAAAGTTGCATTATCATTGAATGAACAACAATAACAATATTGTTTTTGAATAATGGTATGGGGTAATGTAATGCTAGTGTTTATAGATGGCTATGTGTATATCTTAATATTGACTGATAGGCTATGTGTGTCTGTTACAACAGGAGCATAGTAAATGGATCCATTGCTGAAATCACTGAGGGAATGTTTTCACTTATGCCATCCCTCCAGCTGCTGTAAGTTATTGCCTATACCTTTCAGTATGGGGATTAGAAACAAATTAAAATATTTAATAAATGGTCAGTCATTAGTTATTAAGTGACTTCTTTACGGGTTTGACTCTTGCAGGCTTCTAAATGCAAATTCTATAAACACAATCAGGGATGATGCATTCTCTGGCCTTCATCACCTTGAATACTTGTAAGTATGGTTCATGTTTATATTTATTGAATAAAAGTGATCCAAAAGTGATTTTTCCTTTGCTCTGCCAGTCAACATTTGCAGTAATACTCTTTCATTACTAACTCATTAGATTCATCGAAGGCAACAAAATTGAAACAATCACCAAAAATGCCTTGCGAGGTCTCCGGGATTTGACTCATCTGTAAGTCTAACAATGATTCTCCTATCTTTAGAATAACACATCAAACCTGTTTACAAACAACAAACATCTATTTACTTTCAATAATAATATTTTACAAGGAACTGTACTGAAATTTTTTAAAACAAAATACTGAAAACTGATAAGTCACAATCATTTTAACAATCTTTTCTTTTTTTTTTCTTGCCCACTCATTATTTAGATCACTTGCCAATAACAAAATGAAGTCTCTGCCAAGGAATCTCTTCTTCGACTTAGACTCATTGCTAGAAATGTGAGTAAGCACATTTACTGTCAGCTACAGTACATGGGAGGGGTGGGGGATCTTTCTACATTTGCACATACTGGCTTAGTCAGGATATTCTTATTTGGAAACATTGTGCTGAAATAAACAAGTTTCCTATCTGTCTCGAGCAATAGGTACAGTTTTGATTAGTTTTCCTTTATTTGGGTACAGTTATGTATAGTACATCTACAGTAAGTGAAGGCTTGAAAGTGTTCTGACTATAGGTTTCCCCGCTCCTCTGAAACGGTGCGGATGGTTTCTTCTGTCACATACAGGGATCTGCGAGGCAATGCCTTTCAATGCAACTGTGAGAACAAGTGGCTGATGACATGGCTGAAAAACACAAACGCCACTGTATCAGATGTCTACTGCGCAGGTCCCAGTGAAATAAAGGACAAACGGCTCAATGACCTTCCTATTCCTCCAGGCGGGTGCATCTCCACAGGTGAAATCAATCTGTAAAATATTATTAAAAAACATTGTGTCTTACACTAGAAGATATAGAGAATACAGTATATGCTATTGTTTAGAAAATAGTTCAACACTACAAATACAACGTGTGTGTTTGTATGCACATATGTGTATGTGCAAGCCTGTGTGATGATCCTGAGGGGGGGTGGGGGGTGGGGGGGGGGGGGGGGGTGGGGGGTGGTTCGGTGATCACCAAACCTCCAGGCCAACATGACACTGCAGTATAATGGATTAT
>JAODLI010061695.1:0-10531 GCA_027575585.1 Percopsis omiscomaycus | reverse complement strand
GGGGTTAAGAGAGGTAGGTTAAGTTTAGGCCTGAGGTTGTAGGTTAACATAAGGCTTAAGATATAGAGGGTTTTCTGGTCTTTTTCCCCTGAGATGCAAAGCTATGACATCACAACCACATACTTGGTCCGTTGCAGTGATGGTCCTGGGGCAACATTTTTATGATGTTGTAGGGGAAATACCAACACTACAATATCAGATTGTTACTTACACACACACACACACAAGGTTGATCTTATCTATGACACGGAATTAAACACAAATGTGTAAATGTGGAATGTAAAAACCATTTTATCTTAAAATGTGGAATGAAAGTCAGTGGCAGATGAAATACCGACCCGGTCCAGGAACAATGGATTTATATTGAGGTTTCGCAAAAGTGAAATTCCAGTTTAAGCCAATTGTGCTACTGATAAGCGCATACCTTATATCTGCATATTTAATTTTGTGTATTTGTGTGTGTTTGTGTGTAGGCTAGTTTGTGGCTTCTGTCTAATTCCATTCTGCGTCTCTGGATTACAAGATGTACATCACTCCTGTCCAGTTTGCAACAAACATCTGTATGTCCATATTAGATGATGGCAAGATATATCCTGATGAAGTTATTTGTCCTGCCCCCGAGTCCCTGGTCACTCCTGTGTCTTTCATTAAACAGTGTGCAATATGTGTGGGAGAGACCTGACACTTTATTGTGGAACAACAATGGATTATGAACTGATCTCACAGAAGCCCAAGCGTTGGTTTGTCTAGTAGAGTCTGCATTTCTATATGTATTTATATTTCTCTGTTATTACTTTATATGAGGGTGACATGTATTTACAAGATATATAATAATAGATACGACACTTAGAAAGTAATGCTGTATTGCCTTTAAACTGTTAAAAAATATGCTTTTACAATCACAGTAGATTGACAGGCATGTACAATCTATTGTGAATGCACTAACGGCAGAATGCTTCCGGCACTATTTCTATTGAGCATGATGTAATGTCAAGACATTCTACTGCTGATATATCTGCTATGATGAGATGTCAGCACCGCTGGTGTGTTATTGTAACTTGCTATGATGTAGACTTAAAGCTATTATCTAGCACTTTCTGGTTTAAATAATTCTATTGACACCTACAGTAGTGGTAGGTAAATAGTCTATGGATAGCATGGGTCAACATGGCCCTTTAGCGCATCCTAGCTTTTCTAGTGAAGTAGACTTTTGAGGCACTGTTTCATGCTGATATGATGTGTTCCACCTAGACAACAGATGATATCGGAACTGCAAATGGAAAGGCTTTCATGAATCAGGAGTCTGCTCATTATTGTACTAACTCCATTTACAATAAGCCAAGAAATTGACATTCATTTAGTTTTACTTTGCTCTATAATGCTGTTTCTGTACATGACTCAATAATCTATCATGTTGATAGGACTAATGGAGCTTATCATAATGGAGAAATTGCTGATACTCCATTATGAGAAGTGAACATACTGTATTTGTAATTTGACTAGATTGTGGTTGATCTTTGTGCACTGTGTGTATTTTTGTGTGTTTCAACTCTGCTTTGGTAGAGACTTTTTTCTCTTATTTGTTGTAGGCTACTGCCACATGCAATTTCTCTCACTTTCTAACACACACACACACACACACACACACACACACACACACACACACACACACACACACACACACACTACATACAGCAGGATTCCTCAAATCCTCTGGACAACTGCAAGTATGCAAACATAGGGAACGCCAACATGACAACACAATCTGCATCATTTTACAGTGTATGAATAACTAATACATTGACTATAATATCCCATGTTGATGGTGGCTAATGCTGCCATCTGCTGTCAGAAGAGAAGTCCAGCAGTGGTTCTGAATATGTGTGCCTCATACTGCATTATTCATGCTGATATGTTATGCTATTATATTGTTGCTTGACTTCCCTGCCTATGAGCAATGAGACACTTTTTGAGACACAATGAGACACAAGTGTGTGTGCGTGAGAGAGAGCAAGCAAATAATATATTTAGTTTATAAGGTCTCCACAGCCAGTCACACATCTCTGACTACAGGACTGCTGCCTATAGCTAACACATTTGTCTTTATATTAAAAATGAACCACTACTAATAGTTTTAACTGATTATTCGTCCCAGAGGGTTTCATGTCAATACAATACAGTATATACTATGTACTAACACTATGTACTATATGCAAGTGTTGATGAGGAATCCAAATGGTTTTTCCACTATATTTAGCCTTGCAGCCTGTCAGCATTCATTCATATTATTAGGATTATTAACATGTACTATAATGAGAGTAGTATAATATGTGTAAGCAATATTGTTACTATGACTCTCTATCTTCAGCCTCAGATTCCTATTGGTTGAATCCTGAGGGACCCTCGTTCATATGCGGGTACTGTTTATAGGTACTGTATATACTGTATATTTATATACTTTTAATGCCATTTTTATACCATTTAATAATTGAAATAAAACAAACAATCTGGGACAGAAGCCTGG
Organism: Percopsis omiscomaycus; assembly: GCA_027575585.1. Taxonomy (NCBI): domain Eukaryota; kingdom Metazoa; phylum Chordata; class Actinopteri; order Percopsiformes; family Percopsidae; genus Percopsis; species Percopsis omiscomaycus. Next base: position 8,007 of record JAODLI010061695.1, on the reverse strand, counting down.
CTGCTGTGTATTTTGATTTTTCTGACCGGGTTAGAGGAACACGTGTACACGTGTACGCACATGTGCACACACACACACACAAACATTAAAGCTTGACCATTTAGCGCCTGACACAAGAGCATTTAAACCCAATATGTTACTATACGGTTCAAATTAAATGCATAGTCTACTGTGTGAACTGCATATTGGTTTGCGTGTGTGAGTGTGTGAGTGTGTGAGTGTGAGTGTGTGTGTGTGTGTGTGTGTGTGTGTGTGTGTGTGTGTGCACACTTTTTTATATTATATTTATGCTTAAGTCCCAATGAATTCACACAGGTGTTTAGAGTTAGGTCAGCTGATAGGGCCACTTCTTGAGGAAATGCTGACGACTCATCCATGTACTCTGGGGAGTGTTATAATTCTTACATCCAATGAAATGATCTGTAGGTCTTTGTTTTTCAAGAAGTCCTTTCATTGACTGTGTCTCGATTGGTGCCCCAATTCCATAGTTAGTGAATCATTAACAATCATTTTCTAACTATTACATTTAAACACAAACCTCTATGACTGATTTGCCATGTTTACATTTACATTTTACGTGTACAGCATTTAGCAGACACTTTTATCCCAAACAACTTACAATCAGTGCATATTTGCTTTTGGAAAATCAGTTATACTCGCAATGGATTCTGGGATGCTCTACCGCGGTTCGAGCACATGTTTAACTTTTGCAGTGGATTGTTTGTGGGATACTCTTAGGAGGCGAATGTTCCAGTGCATTAGATGCAATTCAAATTCAAAGTCTCTCAAACTCAATAGTCAACTGGACATAGTGTATGTACAAACAAATATCACATGAAATTCTGAACTATAATTGCTCTAAATTGTTGTTTCTATATTATCCTTTTGTGTTTATGGGGAAATAAATACGTTCCTAACTACTTTGACGCAGTGTTTACTTAATCACTCCACTTAATCACTCCACTGTGGTTTGTCTATGTGCGTGTGTGTGTGTGTGCGTGTGTGTGTGTGTGTGTGTGTGTGTGTGTGTGTGTGTGTTGTCCGTGCATGCGACCTTGCTCAGCGTAGAGTATAAAGGGACGTTGAGATAACGGTGGTATATAAATGATATGAAGGGTAACAGCAGCGATACGGCAGGACTCAAAGGTAGGAGAGTTAATCAGCTACAGACTGGTGGGCCCAGCACTGGAGATAACAAGGGCATTCACAGCTACTAGCATAGCCCACACGCACACTTATCACGTATCAAGTGTGCTCCAGTGTTCGCTCTGTCGGTCCGAGGGTGAGGGCAACATGAAGAGGCTGGGGATACTGGCGTTGGCAGCGGCCTGTGTGTGTGTGTGTGTGTGGGCCGACGCACTTCCTGATGGAGAGAAATCGATCCCGGAGAAGGACGGAGTGTTGCAGCTGAAGAAAGGGAACTTCGACCGAGCACTGAGAAAGCACCGGCAGCTGCTGGTGCACTTCTGTAAGTTACACACGAACGCACAGGATTTGCTTTGCCCTGTGGGATTACGTGTCTGTACGTGTGACTGCGTTTCTCACGGAAATTGTCATATATGTGTTATGGTAATGCAGCAATCACCATATCTAACTTACTGGATAGCAGATAACAATCAAACTGGTAAACACTTTCGCTAAATGTGTATTTCCTTTTGTGTGTGTGTGTGTGTGTGTGTGTGTGTGTGTTTAGATACACCTTTGTCAGGAGATGGCCCTCGTGTGTCAGCTTTGTTGGAAGTAGCTGCGGCAAAGCTTGAGGGGTCAGAGGTCAGATTGGGGGTGATTGACATGTCCAAGGAGAAGGACTTGGTCAAAGAGCTCAACGTCACGGGCCCCCCCACACTGAGACTCTATCTTTCTGGCGACAAACACAACCCTGTACCCTGCCCTGGTATACACACACGCCAATACACACTGGTTTAGCATATCAGCATAAAGATATATTCATATGTAAAAAAAATTATAATAATAATAATTTATAAAACTATTTTAACATTTGTATCCATCTCAAGCTTTTAGCTTAGTATTTTTGTTGGCCTTACGGCACTGGCTCATCGGCGCACCTCTGTGGCACAGAGACTGCACTGCGCTGTTGTTTTTTCTGACAGAAGACAATGGTCTATCTGAAATTTCTGATCCTCACAAAGGAAGCAGTTCATTAACGCTCCCACCCCACCCAGAACCTACACATCTGTAGTGAAAAAACAAATATATAAACTATTTATTATGAACTCAACTGCTGGGTCTGACATGATTTATTGTTTGTTTATGTTAGACCCAAAGAACACAGACTCTATTTTGACCTGGCTGAAGAGGAGGGCTGGATCTGCAACTGACCTCATCACTGATCTCAGCCAATCAGAGAACTCAGAGGAACTGCTAGTGGTTGGATTCTTCAAGGTCAGAGGCTTCTCTTCGCCTCTAATTGTCTTCTTACTGATGTTTTGAATGCATTCATGATAAATGTGTGTGTGTGTGTGTGTGTGTGTGTGTGTGTGTGTGTGTAGGACCTGGACCATGAGTACATCCAGGTGTTTTATGATGCTGCAGTGGATCTACCTGACGTAAACTTTGCCCTGACTCAAAACGATGACCTCATCACTAAATATGACATCACTCATGATGTCGTACTCCTGCTTAAAAATGTATGTTTACTATTCTCCATGCAGCCATTTGACACACCAAATCCCTGCCCCACCTCATTGTCCACAAAACAGTGTCCGGTTGTAGTGGGGTAGAGGGCAGTGTGAGGTTTTTATAGTGCTGCAGGGGGAGGAATAGAGAGTGCCAATAGAGGGGCATGCTCTCTCTGAACATAATTGTAGAAGTGCACACATACAAACACAATGAAAATATGTGTCTTTCCAATGGTGAACTTCGAGAGTGACCCTCAAAATTATACTGTACTGTATAGTACATATTATCAGCCAGGAAATCTCTCTCTCTCTCTCTGACTCTCACAGATCATTTTTCTTTCCCCCACACCATTTTCTGTGTATGCGTGTGCGTGTGTGTGTGTGTGCTTGTGTGTATGTGTATGTGTGTGTGTGTGTGCTTGTGTGTATGTGTATGTGTATGTGTGTGTGTGTGTGCGGTGTAGTCCAAGCTCATTCAGGCATACAAAATGCATCCTAAAACATCTAAGGAGGAGATAATCATCTTTATCACTGTCTACCAGATGGATCCAGTCACTGAGTACAATGGACAGGTAAACAATGATGCCCACGCTGTTCTCAGGCATACAGCACACACACACACACACACACACACACACACGCACTAGTAATATGCAGCAGAATATAGTAAATACAGTGTGTTTAATCAACTGCATGTTAACGTGTTTAGAGTTCGTATGAATAGACATTTCTTGACTGTCTTATTTGCCATGGTTCTTCTCTGGAACTTCTGTATTGTTGTTGGTTTAAACCGTACATTTTTATATTTGAGGTAGTTTCACTCTTATGGTCTTAAAACAAATCTGGCAGACGCTATTTTTATTTACCATTCATAATTGTGTAGCTTACCAATAATGCTAGGATAAATTGTGAGAAGAACGATTTCCTTCTGAAAGTTCTAGTTACTTTCCACAATGCTTTGCACCAAATTTTGCACATACAGATATTGTCATATTCCATTTGGTCAATTTTTCAAAATTACTACCTGAGGATTTGTGACCCAAATGTGTCCATCTCAAGCTTTTAGCTTAATAGTTTTGTTGGCCTTATAGTACTGGCGCATCAGCATCATTAATGAGATGCTGCATTATATCACATATAGACACAGCAGACCACAGCGCCCCAGTGTTGTGTGGCAGGGCACAGCTTAGAAATGAGAAACTAGCTTAGAAATTCTCCACAGCCTCTCAACACACTTCTCTTTGGCACCCAGTAGTTTGACCTCCCTCAGAAGAAAGCCATTGAAATAGGCTTGTTGCCCATGTAGCAGTTAGGTTCATTCAGAGCCATGCTAGCTTCGCTGCAGTAATGAATGGAGACATAGCCTGTATGCTGCAACCAAGCATTCACTTTTCACTTGGCCTGGCGAGTGGCACAGAGGAGAGGATATTTATTGTGGGGTCAAAGGTTACTTTATGCTACACTTAGGAGTGACTGGCTGTGAGCCTAGCTCCTCCGCTTGTTTAGTTATACTGCTCTTGGGCCTTTGCAGAATCCACAGTGTTTCCACAACTCAACTAAATGTTTATTCCCTCACCGCCCTATATGTTTTAATACCCATTTCCAAGCTTTCATTATCAGCTACTCATATTTTTGCTAAGGTGCTCATATATTGGTGGTCTTTCTTCATATAATTGCCCTCAAGATTTATCGTATTGTACACACATCGTTATGAACCATCACTATACATCTTCCTAATGACCCTCCTTAATGATTTCCCTGGGGTGGCCTAATAAACAATGTAAACCAGAAACAAGTTAAGCACTGACATTTTTATGACAGTGAAAAACAAGTAATGGGAACAAACTAAGAAAAAAGCAACAGTGAAAATTGCTTTATAAAAACAGCCCCTGGATATGTTGTTATTAAAATATACCAAGGGCTGGAAAGAGAAAGACAAAAGGCTCAGGTTTTACAAACATTCAGCACACTGAAACCTAAAACCCATTTAAACGTCCAGGATCACTGAAATCCTGTGTTTTTCATGGCTGTGTGCATTACATACGTTCTCTATTTGCCTTCAGACAGCGACTCAGATCTTAACATTACCTGTGTTGCACCACGCCCTCCTCTTTGTAAATAAGAGCTCTGAGGACTTCAAAGAAATACACTCTGATTTCAACAGTGCGGCTGAAGCCTTCAGGCTCAAGGTAACGACTACGAACACATTAAATATATTCTTAATTTAACCCCATATTAGACATGATATGGCACCCTCAATTAAATCATTCACTATTCACCACATATGCAACTTCATATAGAGACCTTTATAAGGAAGCAGTAAGGGAAATCTACAAATACTTCTTGGTTCTTGGCATTGAAGACGTTATGAGACATGTCTCACATGTAGAATCCCGAGCATCAACACCGTAACCACAATTTGGAGATGTTTTACAGCTCCAAATAACATGTAAATAACATTTATAAATGAGATTGGCCAGACTGGTGTCCTCCAGTTAATAGAATTTAAGGAAGAGGAAACTACAGTACTGAATAGTACATAGCATAGAAATTACACATTTACAGTGTACTATAGATATAGTAATATATAATATTATAAAATAACAAATTATTTATTTATAAAATGTATTCATCATTAATAATATATTGATCTATGTTGGGAAACAGACTGTCCACAAATAATCCAGACACCACTACAAAATTGCTGACACCCTAAATAGTGCAATGAAAGGCTTACTGTTGCAGTACGGTTTTAAACTGCTGGAATACCTGTGCAATTGTGTGTGGCTCAGGTGTTGTTTGTAATGGTCAATGTGGACGAACCTCGCAACGGTCGGTTGCTGGAATACTTCCGGGTTCGGGAGGGAGAGGCTCCTCTCATCCGTTTGGTCAACCTGACAGACCATGTGATCTACCACCTGCCTTCTGACACTCTTGATGAAGACACCGTAAAGAAATTCTGCCAAAGCTACCTGGGCGGCAAGGCTAAGGTATGGAGTACTCGTTTAAATGCATGCTGTATACATAAGAATAAAGTACACACATGCTCACTGGGTCTTCACGTCAAAAGCAACATATTGTTTTCACGCAATCACTGAGTACATATGCATATTTTCCTACTGTATGAAATGTAGTCTGTGTCTGCATCCATTATATAGTTGTGCTTATGTGTGTGTGTTTGTGTGTGTGTGTGCATGTAGCCTAAGATGCAGAGTGAGCCAGTTCCTGAAGGCTGGGATAAACGTCCAGTAAAAGAGCTGGTTGGACTGAACCTGGAGAAAGTGGCCTTCAACCCTGACAAGACTGTTTTCGTTATGCTCTGTATGTTAACACAGCTTCACTTCACTTTCTGGGGTTAATGTTCACATGTCAGATCTGTTAGTGTGTTTATGTGCGAATGAGAGTTTATGTGTATTTCAATGTTGTGGTGTGTGTGTGTGTGTGTGTGTGTGTGCGTGCACGTGTGTGTGCGCATGTTTCAGACCTTCCCTACAGTCAGAAGTCTCGGTCTCTGTACCCGTTGTGGGAGGAGCTAGCCAAAGCCTTTCAAGACAGAGAGGAAATTGTTATTGCAAGAATCGATGCCTCAGCCAATGACATCAACCTGTCGATGCGGGGTTCTTACCCGGCACTCCGCCTCTTTCCAGCACTGTATGCTGAGAGGGTAGGTCAGAGGTCAGAGGGTAGAGGGTAGAAGGTAGGGTGTTTGTACATGTGCTATCGATAATCTCAGTATGATTCTTTGACTTTAATTTAGACAGTGCTAATACAAGCTGAAATATGCTGCGGTTCAATGTCATGTTTTATATGTGCGTTGGCTGGAAATGTTGAGAGCCAGGACCCAACTGATTATCAGATAACAAATAATGATTATACATCAAGAATGTTCCCCCTACCCTACCCTTAGGATAGAAAAACTTGATGAATGTATTGCATTGGTTGCATAATGTTAATTACGTGAAAGTAATGAATGTCCTGTGATGACTGTGCTTGCTAGGTAGTGGAATACACTGGCGAGAAGACAGTCAAGGACCTTGTTAAATTTGTTGATAGAGAGATGAAAAAGGCCCAAAAAGACAGAGTAAAGGTAAAGTATCCAAGCACACACACAATTATTGTGTGCCCTTGACACAATATGTTTCATACTGTTTGATAATTTTGAAAAAATTCTTTTTTATATAATGCATATTTTGGTGTCTTTTCTAGGAGGATGAAGATAGGAGGAAGTATATTGAAGCCATGAAAGCTGAAGAGGCCAAAAAGGCAAATGAATCCAAAGATGAACTCTAATTTTTGTGAAAGAGAGAGATACAGAAATAGAAAAAGAGACTATGCAAAGTTTGGACTGGCCTTCTATATGGCATTTGTAACTGTCGAAATTCAGACTAATGGAAAACGTTACAGTGGTTCAGAGTCCATTCTTGAATGGCTATGTTGTATTTGCGTGTCTATTCTGTATTTTTCTGTTCTATTCTGTCTGTCTTTTGTATTGAAGCGTTGTGGTTATAGACCATAGCCTACAGCATAATAAATAAAAATATAAGAGAGTAGAATGTAGCCTATGGTACATGCATTTAGCCACGAAAACAAATAAAACAAGTAAAATATCGTGAAATTGGAAATTTCACAGAATTACCTGCAAATATATACATCTAGCAGTTAAACAATTAATATAAAAACCACAATAATTATTATTCTCGCATAATGTACATACACACTGAATGTAAAACCACTGTGATGTCCACTGTGATGGTTACCATGGTTATTACAGCTAATCTGGGTTTACCTACTCAGCTACAGCCCAAGTGTCGTGACGTCACGCGGCGGCTAGCGCAAGTCTCCACCGCTGGAGAAAAGCACGCGACCGTTGCGTTTAGCTCGCGCGCACCCCCCGCCGTGACAAACGTCTCTCGCGGTCACAGCAGCACTAAAAAGTCGGAGGGATGGAGACAGCGGGCGCGTTCGGCGCCGGGAAGGCCGGGAGCACCGCTTTCGATCCGGTGGCCTTCTTCACACACCCGCGAACCATCCTCAGACTCCTATCATGGGTGAGCGGCCTACCTGCGCCTCTCTCTCTCTTTCTCTCTCTCTCATCGTGTCTCTGATTATGAATGTGTTTTTCTGCTATTCGATCCCCAGGTTAAAACGGGCAATTCATTAAGGCTAAATTCTGTAGCATGCCGTTTTCGGGTGCTAGTCTAGCATCTTCTTGGAATCAATAGAGTATTACAGCGATGCAGACCCCAGCTGGAACCACATGCTGATTACCATATTCAGGCATCCCTTTGTGTTTTATGACAGAACGGAATTCATTCGAGCATTCTGGCTATGAATAGGATATGCCACAAATCAGTTATTAACCATAAAT
>JAODLI010061685.1:0-15135 GCA_027575585.1 Percopsis omiscomaycus | reverse complement strand
TATATATAATGTATATATAATGTATATAGAATATTTAATATATTTATATATATATATATATATATATTATATATACATTATATATATATATATATAGGGGTTTGTCGGAACAACATAAGAGCTATTATGTTTAAGCGCTTAATGAGTAAAAACAGAAAGGTCTTGAGGCCTCAGTGCTGAGACCACTCTGTCGTCGTGACGTCACTAACTGAGCTCCAGGTGGATCCTTCACTGTCTCTGCGCATCAGGGTGCGAGGCTCCTCGTTCGGAGCGCGGGGGAGAAGAGTCTCGCGGAACCGGTCATCGACGGTGACCGGAACGCGGTCACGTGGTCGCGGGCTCCGCGTCAGGGGCTGGGGCGATCTCCCCGGGACCCACCCTGTTCCTCTCCCTCCCCCTCCCCCTCCCTCCCCCTCCTCCTCCTCCTCCTCCAGCTCAGGAGCCTGTGGGCGGAGTCGAGCGCGGAACAGGTGTACTGCGCGAGCAGCGCGGTGGAGTGCACGGCGATCACCATCCACTGGACGAGGCGGCCCACGAAGGCCAGGAACACCGTGGTGTAATGGGCCAGCAGCCAGAGGCTTCTCCCCAGCTGTCTGCCATGGTTAATGATCAACGTGACACGTTGGTCATGTCCCGCCATGATAGTGTTTGATTCCTGGTGTAGAGATGCCCAATATACGTGTGTGTTTATTTTATTTATTTATTTTTATCATTTTGCGTTTTTAACGCATATATATTCCCCGAGTGAGCCCTTGGCGCGACAAAGTGGGGCAGGAAATTTGCAGACGGTGCCTTACTTGCGTAGTCCCCGACTGTCCAATCGGCGCAGAGGATGTTTTGTTTCCGGAATGTTTGGTGATGTGGCTGAGCTCGGAAACCCTGCCGAGGAAATAAATTAAATTATCAGCTTCGTTTACCTGGGACGCACTCCTACAGGTTAGTTCAACGTTGGGTTTTACAAAACGCTCCGTAAACGCAGATGTTGAGTCCTGATTGCCAGGCAGGACGCAGAAGTCAGGCTCGTCGGGTGTTTTAAATAAGCTGCCATTATTTCTACTGTGGTACGTGAGGACAGATAAACAGCTCCACTGCCCAACAAAGTCCTGCAGCCATCCGTGGGCCTTGATACGAGACACTGAGAGTCTTCATACATTCTTAAATGGACTTACTGTATTTCAGGAGACCGAGTCCGGCGGTTCGGATACATTGACATCCATTTATTGTAATGTTACAATCTTTGCTGCTCACAAAAGGGTGACGCAGCCGCAGTCGAATGTGGAGCATTTCGGTAAGAGTCGGTATTGTACGGCGCCACTCGAGCCAGTGCATTTGGGGGTTTACAGTAAAGATGTCGCGATAGTTCCCAACAAGACCTGTGTTCAGACAGCCCTTCCAAGCGGTGTGTTGTAGTCTTGTCACATCATGACAGCTTATAAATACTTCAAATTCAATTCTAAATGGACGATTACGTGAAAGGATTGCTTAAACCATAGCTAGTTAAAGCAAAATCTGTTTACCATCTCTACCTCAAATTCATATAGCCTACTGTTAAATATAATATCATTACATGTTTTTATGTATGTTAAAGCCTACAATTTTGGGCTGCTTATAGTTGTAGGCTATATGCAGAATTAGGCTTTTTTTTTTATCCAATCACCATGAAATCCCTTGGTTGAGAGGACTACTTTCGGCTTTCGCTGAGAGTAGTCATGCATTGTATCCGCATACACATTCCAGGGCGTGACGCACCCTTTGTACTATTGTACAGTATACAGCTACCGTCGTCAGCTATTGTCTGCATCCCATGATTACAATAACAATGAGGTCATTTAGCAGACGCTTTTATCCAAAGCGACTTACAATTACATGCTGCTATTACATGTAGCAGGTAGGGGTTAGGCATCTTGCTCAAGGATGCTTACAGGTAGGCCGACTCTGGGGCTTTAAGTCGAGCCCCAGATTCAGTTAGAATCTTATTTAAACAAGAAATCTACATTTAAATTGTTCAAACTTTAACTACATAACAGTAATGTGTTTCCAAATATTATAGCGAGCAACTAGTGCTTAAAACGGACAAGGACGGAATATAAACTACGTTGTTCAAGGGGTGTAATGGTGTCCTTACAATAACACAATCGCTGTAAAAACTGCAACACACTTATTGTACCCAACACACTGTATACTAGGGTGGGGAGTAGTGAGCAGTGCAAAGTGTATACCGGGCCAGTATGTAGTGCAGCAGTATGGCATTTCATAGACAACCTCACTCTCGGCTAAACACAATTTCTTCTTCTTCTGTGGTGCAGTAACGTCTGTTGGCTAACGTACACAGCACCCCCTGGAGGTCTGACGCCTCGGTGTGTTAACTAAACCAGAGTCTCCATGTTAAGCAGACTGGCCACCGTGCTCCATGAGCTCTCTGGAGAGGAGGGGCCGGATGGAGAACCACAGGTAAACAACTGTTATTTATAACATGTATTATTTATAACCATCAGTAATGGCTGCAGAGCATGTGGCTGTTTTTAATCGGTAGAGGTACACTCCTTGATTGTGTTATTGTGTTTCCCAGAACCCCCATATTTCCTCCCCAGCTCACTTTTACGTTTGGAAACACGACTGTGCACAAAACGTGCATGTGGCTGTAGGGGGAGGAGCAGAGAGGAGTGGCGGCCTCTCAGCACTCCCGCGCGGGTAGGGGCATGGGCCCTCTGGGTGTCGAAAGCAAAGCCACAACATTTGTTTATGTAACGCTGGTTTCAACCACAAGGGGAGCTCCAGTCACAAATTGAGGAGTGTCGCTTTTTCCATTGTATTGCCCAGCCCAACTGAAACATGAAAGTATTTGTCAAACTGTGTAGATAAGCTGTCCCCTTTCAATAGTTATCAATGGATACAACACGTTTATCTTCTTGGTGTGTGTGTGTGTGTGTGTGTGTGTGTTCCTGTGCCCAGGGCGTGCTGGTACCCCAGCCGCCCCCAGGCGAGGGCGGGGCAGGGGGCCCGTGCGAGGCTCCTCAGGAGGGGCTGGAGAGACTGGCCCACCTGGAGCAGATGGTGGTCCAGCTGAAGGAGCTGGTCAGAGACAAGGACACACAGCTCAAGGTCAGCTGTCACTCAACCGCGGGGGCGGGGCTTGGTGTCACCGTGCCACTGTGGGACGATTGTTTCAAGAGACAGTACACTGTTAACACCTTCTTAAAGAGACGGTACACTGTTAACACCTTCTTAAAGAGACGGTACACTGTTAACACATTCTTAAAGAGACGGTACACTGTTAACACATTCTTAAAGAGACGGTACACTGTTAACACATTCTTTAAGGGACGGTACACTGTTAACACATTCTTTAAGGGACGGTACACTTTTGACCGCTTTTTAAAGAGAAAGTACACTTTTAACAGCTTCTTAAAGGGACGGTACTATTTTAACAGCTTCTTGAAGGGAGGGTACACTTTTAATTGCTAATTGCTTTTTAAAGGGACAGTACACTTTTTACAGCTTTTTTTAAAGCACAAAACCTCTCATGACTGAATTTAATATATGCAAGCTTTTAGGTTCTGCTGCTATTGACAGCCGGGTTTCATTTGTAATCTTATTGCTTTATATTTGCAGAATGAGAGGGAGTTGGCTGAGGCTCGTTTCACCAAACTCAAGCTGCAGGCCAAAGCCAAGATGGTGTCTCTCAGCAAACAGGTGGCTGATCTGAAGGGACAAGATGGAGCGACAGTAAGCTAGAGACCAGATATACGCTCCGTCTGCGTTCCTACTAACCACCGTTTAGTTCCCTGATATTCAACAAGCTTCCGTTGTTCTCTGCCCCTCCTCCTGCTTCAGTCTCCAGACAGCTCCTTCACGGGGGGAGTGTCCGAGCTGGAGGAGGAGCTCCGGACTCTGAGGAGCAGGCTGGGTGAGGAGGAGGCCCACAGCCAGAACCTCCAGGAGCGCCTCCTCGCCGCCGAGCACCTCCTGCAGGAGAAGGAGGTTGCACACACTGAACAGGTGACTGACTGTTCATACCTGTAGTACCCGTGTCTGACCTGTAGTACCCCTGTCTGACCTGTAGTAGTCACGTCTGACCTGTAGTACCCCTGTCTGACCTGTAGTCGTCACGTCTGACCTGTAGTACCCGTGTCTGACCTGTAGTAGTCACGTCTGACCTGTAGTCGTCACGTCTGACCTGTAGTACCCCTGTCTGACCTGTAGTAGTCACGTCTGACCTGTAGTCGTCACGTCTGACCTGTAGTACCCCTGTCTGACCTATAGTAGTCACATCTGACCTGTAGTAGTCACGTCTGACCTGATTTTGAACTAGTTAACCGAGAAGCAGTTCTGGCCAGCACAGGACAGCAATACATTGTTACAGACAAAACATTATACAGTGTATTTACATGTACAGCATTTAGTACAGCTTTGTAAATAGCTGAATAGCACGATAACTGGTCACACACCAGTTATGGTGTAATATTATAATCCCACAGCAAGCATAAATATATAAAAGGGTCACTCCTGTGAACTGACATTTGCTCAGTAGTGTCTACAACCAATTGTGTGTGTGCGCGTGTGTGCGTGTGCGTGTGCAGGTGAAGCTGTTGCAGGCGGTGGTTTGTGAGAAGGACGTTCGCTTCCAGGAGCAGATTCAGACGCATGAAGAAGAGCTGCTGAAGGTCTCTGCCCAGGTCCAGAGGGACTCAGGCACCCAGCAGGTAGCGCTGCTCCCCTGGGACACATGGTTGTGTTATGGGTGTGTTGTCACACAAGGTTAATGTGGTCATTAGGAGCCCCCCTTTTATATTAGTAGTGACTGTTAAATAGTACAGTTGGTTAGTGTTTATATTAAATTTTAAAACCATTGCAGCTGTCAACTGTTGTCCCTGTAGCGGTTTCAGCACCGTGGTGCATTGTGGGGCTTTTGTATGGCCTGGCCGGGCATGCCCACTACTAGCTGTGCTGATGCATTGTGGGTACAGTACACAATGGGAGGAGAGGATGATGATTGACAGGGTGTGCTGGGGTGTCTAGGCACTGCAGGCGTCCCAGCGGCGCTGTGAGGAGCTGGAGGAGTCTCTGCGTTCCCGAACACAAGTGTTAGAGATGTTACAGCAGGAGGTGACCAGCGCTGACCAGCAGAAACAGGTACTGTCTGTCTGTCTGTCTGTCTGTCTGTCTGTTTACCTGTCTGTCTGTTTACCTGTCTGTTTACCTGTCTGTCTGTGTGTCTGTCTATTTATCCTTTTTTTTTGTTGAGCTTTCTCTTTTTTTTAAATCTACAATGTGTTATTGTCTCTCTCTCTCTAGATCCTAACAGCCCAGTTCCGTCAGATGGAGGAGGACCTGACAGAGGCCTGCAGACAGCGGGAGGAGGAGAGGAGGGAGGTGTCCAGCCTGGAGAATGAGCTTTCCGCCGCCAGGGAGGGCGAGCGAGCCAGCCGAGAAGCAGCAGCAGCAGCAGAGAGCGAGCGAGCAGACATGGAGGTGGGTGATGCTCGTCTAGCGCACCACGTCGCCCCCCGCAGGCTCACAGCTGTAATAATGTCTCTATAGCTGACCCACGTCGCCCCCCGCAGGCTCAAAGCTGTATTCATGTCACTATAGCTGACCCCACGTCGCCCTCCGCAGGCCCAGAACGCTCGTCTGCTGGAGGAGTTGGCCTCTTGTCGCACCCGCCTGGAGGAGTACGAAGAGGAGCAGCGGGAGCAGGCAGGAGAGCTGGCCCTCCTCCGGGAGGAGCAGAGGGAGGCGCAGGGTAGGGCGGAGACGCTGGAGGAGGTGTGGAGGGGCCTGCTGGCCCTCTCCTCAGACCCCTCCCAGCAGAGCCTCGCCCCCTCAGACCCCTCGCTGGTCCTGGGGGCCCTGCAGGCCCGGCTGGACCGGCTCCAGGGAGAACTGGACCAGAAGGAGCAGCAGTGTGCTCAGATCAGCCACCAGATGGCGACACTGGAAGGTTGGTTAAATCGTCCTGTTAAGACAGTGGTTGGTCCGCCAGATATTATTTTATAATTATAATAAATATAATAAATAAATAAATATATATTTTGGGGCAGGATAGTGTAGTGGTTTGACTCCCAGCCAGAAGGTTGTGGGTTCAAGCCCTGGAGTTAGCCTACCTGAGCATGATGTCTTACTGCTCCTTGCTACTGTAACTGTACTCACTGTGAGTCGCTTTGGATTAAATCGTCTGCAAAATGACATAATTGAGGTTTTATACATCATTTAGTTATTCATGTGTGTTTTTATATGTTTTTATATGTTCAGAAGGACTTAAAGTAACTTGTGTCCACAATTCCCCTGGTGGCTGAAGCCAGCATTACAAAGATGTTGTTTAGTTTTGAACCTCAGACGTTTACCCACTGTTGCCGATCTGATTTGTCCAGAACAAATGGACGTCAGAGCGGCAGCGCAGGCAGAGGCTGACGACACCATACAGCAGCTGCAGCAGAAGGTCCACCAGGTCAGTGTGCGTTCAGGCCAGATCGACTGGGTCAGAACCTTGGCCCTTCCATCTGGGGGGGGGGGGGAGGGGGGTGGGGGTCACAGACAAAGTTGTGTCTAAGACGGATGCAGGATGTCCTCTGGTCAGTCACGGGGGAAGCCGTAATCTCCTCACCGCTGATCCTCTGCAGCGTGAGCCGACCTTGAGGGCCCTGGCTGTGAGCCAGGCGTGGTGTCAGCAGAGACTTGTGCTGCCGCCCTACGATGTCCCTCGGTTATTATGGGGCTGTCCCGCGGCTTAGACCAGCGGTCCTCAACCCGGTCCGGCCGCAGCACCCACGTGTGTCCTTGGGTCATTGGGTCACCTCCCACAAATAATCTAATTTCCAAAACCGTTATAATTTATTTCACCAAACAATTTGTGCGGTAATCCACAATGTCTGCATGCACTGTTCATTACACCTACGCACCTTTCAAAATAAAAGCGCACCACAGGATGTTCTGTAAACATATAAAAATAAAGGTCGGACTTTGTGACGGAGCCGAAGCGCACGTCCGCGACCCACTCCACACCAGCTCGCGACACGCTTTTGGGTCGGGACCCACCAGTTGAGAAACCCTGGTTTATAACAACACATCTACACAGGACTTGCACTAGACATTCTAGCCCATGTGGAGAACTAGCGCCCATCTCCCCTGTGTGTGGTTCTCCTCTAGATGACTGCTGAAGCACCTGTGCCGCATGCGACGGAACCGTCTGAGCAGTGCTCCTTGGAGAGAGAAAAGGGTAACGTATCTCTATTTATTACTGGCATCTTGGTTGGTTCAGGTTCCATGTGCTCCCTGACAAAACTGTAAACCTGAGAACGTTGACAAAGTGACCAATCAATCTGTATTATCCTCGAGGGGAAATTCTTTCTGCAGCAGTACAACAGACATCCAAATCAGCATACGCAATTAACCAGATGCACAGTTAACAAAACGACCAAACAAGGGAGCTTTTCACAGAGACTTTAGCTGTGTCACGCATGAGATCTGTTTGAGGTTTTTAATGTTGGCCATATTGGACTTTGAGCTGTAGCTTCCTGCCAAAAACACGCCCTCCGTTCAGGTGTTTACTTAGCCAGTGTCTGTGTTTACTCATAAGTTTTGTCATGGGCCTTTTGTGAGCAAAGAGAACAAAACAAAAAGCCTTCTTGTCTCCTGATAATCATTGGGAATTTTACACAATGATTATCCGGAGACAGGAAGTTTATAATCACAGTATATGATATTTAAAATAGAACATGTTTTGCGACATATTATCGCCACACCCTGCTAGCAATAATGTGATTTGAAGGACACATTTAATTCATCCTTTCTTTGGTTTATTTTTGTTCGTGTTTGTGTTTGTTTCCCCAGAGCGAGTCCTGGCTCTGGAGCAGCAGCTGCTGGAGAAAGACCAGACGCTAGCGGCACTGGAAGAAAGCCTCCGCCTGGCTCAGGAGCAAACCTCCAGGAGGACACCTGAAGAAAACTGTCCTCAGCTTTCAGAACAGGAAGACAACGTCATTGGTTCCTCCCGCGACAGTCCTATTGGCGCACCTGACCTGGAGGACACGCCAGAGGACGATACCACCTTAGTGGCGGAGGATGCGTCTGTCTTGTCTGTCTCCGCCGATAATGAAAGCAGCCCAGAGCTCATTGGACCTCAATCCGAGTCTCCGGTGGAATCCAAAGCGGTCTCCTCGGATGAAATGGTCACCAGCAGCGACTCTGAGGTGGCCCACAGTAGCTGGACCCTCCTGGAAGCGGTAAACCAGGATGGGGCTCCCGAGTGGCCCCAAAGCCTCCAGGACCTCAGCCAGCTGCAGTCCTGGGTGGAAACCAGCCTGGAGCACCAAGGCTGCTCTGTCCAGGTGGAGTCATCTTCGGTCGTCATCCGAGAGACGGTGGAGCTCCACGTCGCCCAGACGGATACCTCCACGTCCGACCTAAGCTCCTCCATCTCTGGCCAGGCTTTCGCCCAGGCCCTCGCCGAGGAGCTCCAAAAGCGATATAGTGAGCTTCTGGCTGAGCTCCACAGGCTGCGAGAGACATCAGCAGAGTCACAGGAGAAGCTTCAGAGCCTGGAGGAAGACAGGAAGTTACTGGCCGCTGCCAAGGAAGAGGCGGAATCCCAGGTCAAGAACGCCGTGGAGGAGCTCAGGTCGGCCAAGGAGGAGTTGGAGAACCTCTCCCAGCATGGCAGCTCCGTGATAGAGCAACACAGCGCTGAGGTGCGCCATTTAGAGGAACAGATCAGCAGCTGGCACACCGAAAGCAAAACCAGGGAACAGGAGATCCAGGCTCTGCAGTTGGAACTGAAGGAGGCCCAGCAGGCCCTTTCTGAGCAGGAGGTCAAAGCCAGGATGCTGAGTGCACAGCTGGAGGACAGAGAGCTCCTCTCCTCTGAGCTGGAAAGGAAGCTCCAAGATATGGAGAATAGCCTTCTGGAATATTCTCAAACAACAGACCTGAGCAACGCCTCCTTGTCAGAGAAGGACTCTGAGATCACAGAGCTGCACCTCCAACTCGCACAGAAGGAACAGGAGATGATGGAGCTCAGCAACAGCATGTCCTCCAAACTCCTTGAGGCCGGAGAAGAGAGGTTCCTCATCATTAGTGAAGTAAATAAGCTCAGAGAACAGATAGTTGAATTGGAGAAAGTCAGAGATGAGAAACAGAAATTGAATGAAGGAAGTCCAACAGTCGACGTGGAAAACGATGACATTGGTGTTTTACGAAAGGAGAAACAGGAGCTAGAAACCCAAATGGCGAACATGAAGAGGAAGCTTCAGGTGGCGCTGGTGCAGCGCAGGGAGCTCATGAAGAAAGTTGCTGACTTGGAGGAAGATGCAAAAGAACTAAAAGCTGAAGGCGGCCCACCAACAGCAGAGACCCCATCTGGGGTACCTGAGGCCGGACCAGAGACTGGACCGGAGCTTCAGGAAATGGCAGCTGTGCTCGAAGAAGTTAGGCAAGCTTTGAGATCCAAAGAGGAAGAGGTTGAGGCCCTTGAGCAAAGGATTAGTGAACAAGATCAGGTTCTGGCTGAGACCCTTGCCATTAACAAAGCACTGAGTGAAGAGGCTGAACGCCCTGAGCAGGCTGACGCGTCTGCTGAGTTACTGTCCCGGGTTTCCACGCTGGACGCAGAGTGTGAAACGTTACAGAAGAAACTGCTGGACGTGCAGGAGTCTCGCAAGGAAACCATTCGTAAAGCCAAAGAGAAGGATAGGCACCACCGTGAGCAAATGAGGCAGCAGAAGGAAGAGTACAATGAACTGTTGCAGCGCGTTGAGCAGCAGAGTGCTGAGCGAGACGACCTTCTAACTAAATTGAGAGAGCTGGAGGCACAACCAAGGGATTCGCCTCACCAGGAAACAGAAGAGAAGACATCTGCAGGCGGTTGGGTCCAGGAGGACTGGGTGGACTTTGCAGAGGCTGCACAACCAAAAGAACCTGTGGAAAAGTCCAATGCTGAAGAAATGGAGATGCAAACTCTCCGGGAGGAGATCCAGGCTGCGCAGGAGTCCCGCCGAGAGTTGGAGGAGAAGCTGCAGGAAGCTGAAGAGAGTTTAGCGTTGAAGCAAGCGGACCTCCTGGAACTCAGCAGAGAGCTAGAAGTCCTCAGAGAAAAGGAAAAGCAAGTTGATGTACTCTTGGAGGAGATGGATGCTCTGAGACAAAAGTGCCTCCAAGTGGAGGCCTCTTCCGAGCTCTTCAAAGCTGAGGTGGAGTCTGCGGCCGAAACGGCATCTGTAGCACACAAGACCTCAATCGCAACTATGCAGGCTGAGGTGGAGGAGTTTAAACACTTCCTCCAAAGCAAGAACCAAGAGATCTCGGAGCTGAGTCAGCAGCTCAGCGAGCAGAACTCCCTCCTACGCGGTATGCAGGATGTTGTCTCTGAGAAGGACCAGCTGATAGCCTCCCTTCAGGAAAGCCTGAAGACCGAGCAGGAAGAGCGCCAGAGGCTTGAGGCCGAGGTCCCAAACAGGCAGGAGGAGGAGAAAGACAGCGAGGCCAAGGTCCAGCACCTTCAGCGGAAGCTTCAGGCAGCTCTGATCTCCCGCAAAGACGTCCTGAAAGAAAACAAGATGCAGAAAGAGGAGTTGGCTGCAACCAAGGAGGTCCTAGCTGAGCTCCTGCCGAACATGAAGATTAAAGAAGAAGAGCTGGAGAAGCTAAGGGCAGAAAGGGACAAGCTGATAGCGGAGGTCGACCGGGCGTTGCTGGAGAACGAGAGCCTAGGATCGTCCTGCGAGAGCCTCAAGCTGGCCATGGAGGGCATAATAACGGAAAAGGACGCCTGGGAAAGAGAAGCCGAGGTGGCAACAGAAGAGGCTGCCAGGGCGCGGGGAGAATGGGAGGAGAGGGTGAAGGGCATGAAGGAGGAGTACGAGACGCTGCTGAAGTCGTACGAGAACGTGAGCGACGAGGCGGAGCGGGTGAGGCGCGTCCTGGAAGCTGCCCGGCAGGAGAGGCAGGAGCTGGCAGCCAAAGTGAGGAGCCACGAGGCCGCTCGGCTTCAGGCGGAGCAGCTGGTGGAGGAAGCCCAGAAGGAGGTGGACGGCATCAAGGACAAGATGAGGAAGTTCGCCAAAACCAAGCAGCAGAAAATAATGGAGCTGGAGGAGGAGAACGAGAGGCTCAGAGAGATGGAGGAAAAGAAGGGAGGGAATAGAGAAGAGAAGCTGCGTACTGCTGAGGTCGATGGACTAAAAGAGGAGCTGGAGTCTCTGAAGGCTGACTTGGAAGCGACCGCCGCACAGAGAGACTCCTCAGGGGAGCAGATCGCAGAGTTGAGGGAACAACTTGCTCATGAGCGGGAGAAACACAGCCCGACAACGGCTACTCTTGTCAGCTCCGTGGCTGCTGTTGCTCAGACTTCCGTCATGGTAGCAAGTGCTCAAAAAGAAACCGTTGAAAATCAGTCTGAAGACAAAGATGAGCCTGAGGTCACAGGTCCGCCTCTGGTAGAGGAAACGGCTGCTGTATTTGCAGCAGGAACGCACTCTCAGCCTCCCGAGCAGACAGCAGAACCAGGACTAAGTGACAGCAGTGAGATTTCAACCGAGGATAAGCTGAGGCAGATGGAAGAGGCTCTGACCACAGAGAGGAACCTGAGGCAGGAACGTGAAGCAGAGCTCAGGACATCTGTGGCTTCTCTGGAGCAGCAACTCCAGGAAAGCAGAGAGAAGGAGCAAAGCCTCTTAGATTCGGTGCAGCAGAACCTCCAGAACAGCAAGGAGAAAGAACACAACCTGTTTGAGGAAGCCTCTCAACGAGAAGTTCAGTTTAAAGAACTGCGCAGGAGCCTGGAGGCCGAGAAGGATGACTTGGAGGAACGGCTGATGAACCAGCTGGCCCGGCTCAATGGCAGTATTGCCGGCTACCAGCAGGAGGCAGCGGACACAAGGGAGCGCCTGGCCAACCTGCAGCGAGACGTGGAGAGGCTGGAGAAGGAGCGAGCGGAGCTAGAGTCCCGGGCACAGAGCGAGGCGGACCGGGCGTCCCGGCTGGAGGAAGAGAGGAGGCAGGCCCAGAGGGAAAGGGCCGAGGCTGAGGCAGAGTCCGGAAAACAGAGGGAGCTGGAGCAACAGCTGAAGTCTGCCCACCGGGAGAAAGACGGCAGCCAGAGCAGAGCCAAGCAGCTGGAGGAGCTGCTGAGGGACAAGCAGCTGGAGCTGCGTCAGATGCAGAACGACGGCATCCAGCGCCAGGAAAAGATCAGCAAGCTGGAAAGTGAGGCCAAGGCTCTGCAGCAGGGCCGCGAGGAGCTCCAGAAGCAGCTGGATCAGTCCCGCCTGGACTCTGCCAGAACCCTGGAGCGGGTGAAGAGGGCAGAGGCCGAACTGGCAAGCTGTAAAACCCAGCTGGACGAGGCCCAGAAACGGGCCAGCCAGGCTCTGGCTGAGAAGACCTCCGGGGAAAAGGCAGCCTTGCAGAGGGAGGCGGCGATGAGGGTGGAGGCGGAGCAGACCTTGGACTCCGTGAGGTTCAGGCTGGGAGCTGAGCTGAAGCAGATGGAGCTCCGGCTGGAGGAGGCCTACATGGAGCAGGAGAAGGAGGAGGAGGCCACGAAGGAGGCCAGGAGGGCTGTAGAGGGAGCCGAGAGGCGGGCCCAGCAGATGCAGGCTCGTCTGGACGAGTCTCTGGCCCGGCTGGCCGCTTTCTCGCGCTGCATGTCCTCTCTGCAGGACGACCGGGACAGGGTGCTGGACGAGGCCCGGCAGTGGGAGACACGCTTCAACAGCACCCTCCAGGGGAAAGAGGCGGAAGTGCGCGAGTCAGAGATGAAGGCCAAGGAGCTCGCCGAGCAACTCCAGAAAGAGACTGCACATAAAGAGGAGCTACAGCTGTCAGTTGACAGGTGGGACCTATCTGGCTTGACTTTGCTTCTGTACATTGTCTACCTTAAAGACACCCTCCTCAATTTGTGTCTGGATTTATCTTGTTGAAGGGGTTATGAGGACGCTATAACACAATCGATGAGTGTACCCTTAAACTAAACTGTTAGACAAAATATTTGTATATGATATATGCTTAAATTTTTTTATCGAGTTGTATTATATACAATGAAATGTATATAATTGTTTTTAGTGTTGTTTATGGAGGTCATGGGTTCAGAAAAGGGAAGTTGTGAGGGGTTGGGAACCTGACGGTTCTGTTTCCTCCAGGCTGCAGAAAGCCGACAAAGACCTGCAGCGGAGGCTGCAAGAGGAGGAGAGGAAGGCGGAGGAGGCCCGGGCCAGCCTGGAGAGGGAGGCTGAGAGGCTCCAACAGACCCTGGCTGAGATGCTGAGCTCCCGGTTGGACATGCGGGCGTTGCAGGGCGAGGCGGAGGGCCTCCGCCAGAGGGCCGGGGACCTGGAGGAGACGGCGGCGAGGCTCCGGGCCGACGCGGAGCGGGCCGGGGCAGAGCTCCGGGCCAGAGAGGCGGAGGAGAGGAGGCTGTGTCTGAACGTGGAGCAGCTGGAGACGGACCTGCGCTCCTCCAAGGCCCTGACAGAGCGCGTGCAGACGGAGCTCAACGAGAAGGAGAGGAGGGAGGTGCAGCTCCTGGAGGAGAAGGAGCAAGCTGTCACTCAGGTAGCTAGAGATAAAAAATATAGATAGATATGGATGATATATAGATATAATCTGTAATTCATGTAAGTGATTCATTCTGGACCTGTGCATCTCCTTTGAAGCACTTTCTCAAAGGTTCTTCCTTGTCTGGCTCGGCTGGTTGTTTATTTCCTGGGTTCAATGTGATCTGGGCTTAAGGGACTGTGCAGATTAAGTGGATCCTGTGTGTGTGTGTGTGTTTGTGTGGTGGTGTCAGGCGGCGGAGGTTGCGAGACAGGAGGCCGACGGTCGGGCCCAGGAGGCGGAGAAGGAGCTGGAGGTCCGGAGGAAGGAGCTCCGCGACCTGAAAGACAAACTGCGCAGCGCGGAGGAGGAGGGAAACCAGAGGAAGACCCGGCTGGACGCCTTCATGAAGGCCATGGGCTCCCTGCAGGACGACAGGGACCGCGTCCTCAACGTGTACAAGCAGCTGGAGGAGAAACACCTGCAGGTCAGAGTTTACAGGCTTCTTCTTCGCCCACCTTTCCTCATACGTTACTCTTAAAGGGTTAAGTCTGGCGTGATTTAATATTTTTCTTATGGGGCAGGATAGGCTAGTGTTTAGGGGGGTCGACTCCCATCAGAAAGGTCTGGGGTTTGATCCCCAACAAGCCTGGCTGTAAGCATCCTTGAACAAGATGTCTAACCCCTACCTGCTCCTTAATAACTGTACTCACTGCAAGACCCTTTGGAGGACCTGATTGTAATCATCGTCTCAATAGCATGAAGAGGGCAAACGCTGTATTGTTTTACTAACCAGCGTTGCCGATCTGGACAGCAGCAGCAGACGGCTCTTAGCAGACGGGCTTCGCGGTGGTGGAAGCAACAGCCACATGGAATAATAATAATAATAATAAACAGGAACATGGCTGTTGGGATGATGGGAACCATACATATTTGATTAGTTTCCTTAAAGTTCATTGGTTGACTTCACCTGTCTTCAGGTGATGCTGGAGAAGGACTCTCTCATCCAGGAGGCCGCGGGGGAGAACAACAGCCTGAAGGAGGAGCTGCGCTCGCTGCTCTTCCAGCGGGACGACCTGTTCGCCGAGCGGGCCAAGCTCTCCGCTCAGCTCCACGGCTACCGGGAGGAGCTGAACCAGGTGCTCGGCATGAAGGAGTCGCAGCACCGGCAGCTGCTGGCGGCCCAGAGGGAGCGCATTGCCGCCCTCGAGAGGCGCGGGCGGCAGCTGGAGGCCCAGGTCAGCGGCCTGACTGCCGCCCGGCAGGTAGAGGAGCGGGTGGAGAACGTAGAGGGCGTGCGGGTGGAGATGGAAACCCTCCACCAGGCCGGAGACCCTGGGAGACGGGTGGAGGTGAGAGGAGGCCTCCTGTTGGGTTAGATCAGCGCTTCTCAATTAATTTTCTGTTACGCCCCCCCTAGGAAGAAGAAAACATTTCGCGCCCCCCCCGCCCCGTCCCGTCCCGTCCCGTCCCGCGAAAAAATTAATTTATTTGGTTTCAAGCTGTCCACTGCCAACATTTTAAGACATACTAAACACACCGGTCTTTCCTCGTTTCCCACCGTAGTCACGGTGAAGCCGAGCGCTACATACGCTTCGTTGTATTTCC
>JAODLI010061674.1:0-15135 GCA_027575585.1 Percopsis omiscomaycus | reverse complement strand
CATCACCCCCCCCCCCCCCCTTGAGCCGAGCTGCCATAAAAGATACGCGATATGCCTCTTGGGAGCAGGATGTGCTGGAGGAATGCATGCGCAGGTCTCCTCCGGCCTGTGGGGACGGAGGAGAAAGGTTTGGCGCACCAGTTGATCCTGTTTGATAAAGGTCCTGACAGGCCCAGATTGTATGTCTGAGCCTGGAGGAGGTGTCCGCCTCTCATTCCTCCACTGAAGAAAGTCGATCTGGTGGGAAAGAGGCGGGGCCATGCCTGTAGGCGTCGGGTTTGTATGGATACCAACACACCTTAGTCAGGACGACACAGGCAGACACACACACACACATGCACAGGTGTCACTATGTGCTAAACAAATACACCCTTCCCCATCTCATTTACCTGACCACACCCAGGTCTCTAGACTCCATAAATGTACTTAGCAGTATATGTTGTCTGGCTGACAGTATATGTTGTCTGGCTGTATTCAAAACATTGAGCAATTGTTTACATCTTGTTTACACAACGTTTCAAAGAATTCAGTGCAGATTCAGCCTTGTCTCTACTCTGTTGTTTCTGTGTAGCTTTTAGAATAATCTCAATGTCATTTAAAAAAGAAAAACACCCTGCCAAAGTACTGTAAGTAAGTACTGTAAGCAAATTCTTCATAATAAATCTCTACAAGGAATGCTGTATATAAAAGTTTATATAAGTCCTGGCTGCCAACATAGAAAATATAATTACTTACATAACATAACATTACATTACATAAGATTTCTTGGAACGTAGTAAATTTGTCTTAAATCAAGTCATATGGTCATGTTAAATGACACCACTTTAAGCCCTAATACAAGACAGTCCTAATACAACTTGCTAAGATTTTAATTGTTCCCCATGTTTTGTGCGCCTATGAGTGCCGTAGGTGGAGAAGTAGAGAGGAGTGCCAGACTCTCAGCACTCAGGTATGGGGGGGTGCATGCACTGTCAAACCAAAACAACAACGTTACTGTAACGCTGGTTTGAACCATGCCTCACACAAATCGAGGAGTGTCCCTTTAATTGAACCGACTCTGCATTGAACGGATGCATTTTCTTGCCTTTTGTGTGGAACTGAATGCAAGCGTAGAATTCCTCTGTGTACAAAACTACCCAAAGTTATGGCTTGAAGAGAGAGGGAGAGGGAGAGGGACAGAACAGGAACTGAGAGACAATAGTGAGACGTGTTGTGAGTGACAGGCCGTGCCCCCGGGCTCGCCCCATCTGTCATCTCTCACCCAGAGAGCCGCCGGGGGCCTATCATAGTCAGCCAGCCTCAACAACACAGCCTCCTCCAGCCCCGCTGGAGACTGACACATCAACAGGCAGAGAGCAAGGACACTGGACCGGGAGGGCCGTCTTCCGTCGCGTCTACCTGCGGAGGCTGGCAGGGACGCTGGCAGCTTCGCACGCGCTGTTGACAAAATGACTAAAATGCCTTACATTCAAAAGCAACAGCTTCAAAATATGTTGCTAGACGTTAGCTATGCGCCACAAGCCGCACGTGGTTAGCAAAAACAGATGCTTAAAGAGGGTGGGGCATGTGTCCGTTACAGACACCAAAACAATCGTTTTGGGAAATTCCTCTGGTGTTTTGAAATCAGCAACTGTCTGCAGGATGCGGCTGTGTGGTCGCCCTGCTTTGGATATGCGCGCACATACACACACACACCAAACGTCCTTGTCTGCAAGCCTCTCTCTCTCTCTCTCTCTCTGTCTCTCTCTCTTTTCCTCGATAGGTTTCCTCCACTTGGCAGATGGACGCTGGCCAGGCTGATATTCACGAGATTGTTGTGGCGTCCTTTGTAACCCTTGTGTGCACTGACAGGCTCCTGTCCTCCCTCCCCTCCATAAATACTGGCTTTATTTGCGAGGTGACAAGAAGTACCAAACAACAAGCTGATGTCACCGGTCCGACCCCCAAAACCCCACACCCCACTCGGTCGCATCATCATCACCCCCTCATCACCACTGTCACCCTCCACATATACCCTCTGATAGACCATGTGTCTCCTCCGTAGCTGGGAGGCAACAAGTTGAAGGGCAGGTTATCTGCCACTCCTGACAGGCCATAAAGAGAGTAACCTCATGGAGGGGGCCGGTGCCCAAACTTGAATTCATCAAATGACCTTAGACAATTACACTGAGCAGTTCATTTAACTGTGTTAATGGCATAATGGTATTATATAGAGGGCAGGACAGACTAGTGGTCTAGGTGTTTGAGCCCCAGATTTCGCCCCATATACTATCCTGTCAGCATCCATGAGCAAAATGCCTAACTCCTACCTGCTTCATGTAATTGTAAGTTGCTTTGAACGTGTCTGCTAAATGGCCTAATTGTAATCATGTTGGATTACCTCTTACTTTAGTGATATTTATATATGATGTGCTTTTGGGAAAGAGTTGTTATGTTACTTATAGCCTGAAGAAAATGACCAGGCTGGTCTTGTTTTTCATGCGAGACATTTTCCATTTCATGGTTGTGCATGGACCCTCTGTAAGTCTGACTCATAAACTCCTACATTTCCTCTGTGGCACAAGGAACAATTTACTCCCACATAGAAAATGAGCTTTATCTGGCAACCAGTTTAGTTATCTTAATCCCTTGCTTAAAATCATTTGTAGTTTACATCACTAAACACAAAAGAGCAGGAAAGAACATTTTAATTTCCTACATATTGGAAATGTGTCTTCCTAAACTTACAATCTTTCCAATTTTCGATTGAATCGAGTGTACTGATATTTACATAAGTACACAGACATGGAATTGTTCACATCTGTAAGATCATATCTACAATGTTTAACCTCAGCTTAATAAACATTTGGAGATTTGTTATGCCATGATTTAGTGTACTGTTTTCTTCTAAGCAGAGTGGATTTAAATGGAGCATAACACTAAACAACAAAGCATGTAAACTATCATCTGCCAAAAAACACACAACACAAAAGGCCTGTATTCCTTCAGTATTTATTAAATGCTATTGTTCTTTTTTGTCTAACATGTAAACGCGTGGTTTCGTCAGGAACACAGAGACGGAGGAAAACAATGTCTTTGGAAGAGTGAGGCGAATCAGCTGTTATCAACATACATGCAGTACAGAGACCAAGAATGACCGACACCCAGACATCCCCAACCCCCTGAACTTATACCCTCCCCACAGGTGTAACCGATGACCCAATGAAGGTATAATTGGGTCCAGGTGAGCAGCTGGGGTGCGCTGGAGGCTGGTAGACTGCACGCTGGCGATGCCAAACGGAAGGGGTGTTAAACAGAACTAGTTGACTATGGAGTTACTTTTGTGTCTTTATTATGCAGTCAAACAGAATAGGTTTGGGAGTAAAACTTTCCACACTGCAATAAAAAAATATTTTAATGCGAGTAAAATCTATTTGTCATTAAAAATGCATTAATGGGAATCAAAACCTTTTGTTTGCGAATCCAAAAGTTTTGTTTGCTGTTGAGCTGAAAATTGTGGGCGGGACCTACGCTTGATGTAAGACACGTCTCTATTGGCCATCGGAGTGACAGCTTGGCAACGTCCACTGTTAGTAAACCAGAAAGGTTTTGAAGTCCATGGAGAAGACAGAGCGGTATACCCATACCCACAGTACAATGTATGTCACAGCAATTCATTTAAATAGCCATAGTGCTTTGTGCTTAACTAACTACTGTAAAGAGGGGTTGAAAGAGCATACTAAAGTATAATTCAATGTTTTTGTTTCTATTATTTTGTTTCTATACAAGGTTTGTTGGCTCCATGTATTTGTTTGAGAGAGTGTAATGACATAATACATAAATAAAGGAGAAGCCAATAAATACAAAACATAATGTTTATTAGGGTCTTGAAACAAACAAATCCTTGTGTTGCATTTTGGCCTTGTGAACACACGGCACCGGCATTTTCAGGACCTGAAAAACGCAGACTTTTGAAAACAGGTTTATATACGCTTTCATCCCGCACCAGAAGAAACAACAACAATGGCGAACTATCAAGCTATGTTTGTGCTGCAGGCTCTGCTTGCTATTTTCGCTAGGCCTGCACTGTACATATTATGGCATGGGACTGTCATTTTTCCACTGGTAAATAAATACACCTGGACTGCATTATTGGGTTCTTGCCTCTTTTGTGCAATAGCTGCTTGACCAACCTTACAGTGACAATGAAATTCGAGACAAAAAGGAGTGAAGGTCATTGGGAAGATCATATGTGACCTTGAGGACCAATTCTCCCCGACAACCCGTCTACCTAGCCAAAGACATGAAGAACAAGACAAACAAGCGGAGCTGGGCGAGCTCCTGTGCACACACAGCGTAGGAGATCCCATCGAGATGGTCAGCAGAGCAGACGGTATGGTCACTTATGACGAGGCTGGCGGATGCAGCCAGGCGCGGCGCTACAACTGTCAACTGTACAACATTCTCAGCGATGACACTGATGTGTTTGTGCTAATGGTCTATTAGTGCTGGAAGGTGCAGTATCACATGTCACCTGCAGTCGCTCCCTCCCGGCTTGGCACGCTCCCTCCGGGTTTGACACCGCCTCCTATCCCGCCGGGAAAGGTAAGGTGTGCGCGCTCAAGGCCACGAGAGTAGTACCTGGTGACCTACTACTGATTTGCAGATCACACAGGCAGTGAGGGGCGTTATCCTGGCTCTGTACAACCAGAGGAAGCACTGAAGACACTGCCTCCTACACAGGGCAGCGTACACCTCCATGGACGGCGTGCCCATCTACAGGTGCTGCTTTGGAAAGCAGTAGAGTGCCCTGATCTACCAGCTGTGGACATCACCAAGTTTGGATGGGAGAAGAAGGAAGGAGAGGAAGTCCACGGTGCAAGCCCCGTTGCTCCTCCTGCCCTGTTGGACATTATCAGCTGTAGCTGCAAAGCTGGGTTAAAGCCATGCACAACAGCAAAGTGCAGCTGCGCAGCTGCAGGCTTGGCCTGTACCAGCTACTGCTATGATAGTACATGTCGCAACCCGCTCACACACTCACAGGCAGAAGAGCAAGACAACAAGAATGCCATTTTGAATGTATCCTTCAATAGCATCCTTCAATAACCCCCAAAACCACTCCACTATTGTCCAAATCTGCCAAGCAGTTGCTGAAATATTGTCTATATAGGTAATTATGCAAAGTGCTGGGGACCCATACTGTACATTTCTAAAATTAAACTTTGGGGTACTCAACATTTCCAGGTTCACATTGCTGGCAAGTAGACTACTAACAAACACTATGTTCTATATTTATTGAATTCTCCTTTATTTATTTTATTATGTCATTACACTCTCTTAAGCAGTTAATAAACTACATTTATATACAAGATGCCTGTGACCCATTCCCACAAACAAATAAATGGTTCACTTAACAAAGCTTATACATATTAACACAGTTAACCACAAATAAACAGACATGTAATACATTACACTTTTATAAGCTAGACACCTATAGAACTAAAATACATAAAACGTTGAATTATACTTTAGTATGCTCTTTCAACGCTGTTTTTTCTGCACTATTTACATGGAGTGCACATACACATGTTACATACATAGTGAGGTGGGTATGGACATACCGCTCTGTCTTCTCCAGGGACTTCAAAACCCCCTCTCTGGTTTGCTAACAATGGATGTTGCCAAGCTGTCACTCCGATCGAGACTGGCCAGTAGACATATCTTTCCGCATAGGTCCTTACTTGCAATAAAAAAATGTTTTATTGCATTGTGGAAAGTTTTGCTCTTAAAACTATTCTGTTTGATTGCGTAATAAAGACACAAAAGTAACTCCATATAGTTGACTGAACTAAAATTATTTTCACTTTTAGTTAAAATGGCTTGATTGTGGTTGTAATTAAAAAATATTAAATGCTCATTAGATAAATACAAATACAACATATTGAGCTGACCAGAATTCAGTGAGGGTGCTTGCTTGTTTTAAATACTTTGTGACCGAGTTCAGATATCTTAAATGACATAATGCATTCCCAAATCTTAAAACCAGGATTACGGTTTTAAATGTAACGGCATGTTCACCTTTTGTTTTCATCCTCTCAGCAGAAAAAAAATACAATCCACATTCCACGCTGATAATTGCTAACATTAAACTTGTTGGAAGACCACACCAAGTGTACCTCCATACCTACCAGCAAAACAAAAACACATTGCAGACTTTGCAGATAAATCATATTATATGTTAATGTGGGTATTCACTCATGGCCATGGCCTTGTATCCTTCAAGGACATGGTATGCCACTTTGTATTACAAATTGTAATTCTCCATCAGAAATGTACACAATTTAAGCTCTAGTTCTAAAAAGCTTTTGGTTTCCTTGATATACTAATGATATACAAAAAGCATTGACCCAGGTGGTGAAAAGCTTGCAATTTTAAAATGGGTTGCGATAACACTGTGTGGCTAGTTTGAGCCTGTTGCACGGAGACAGGAGTCCAGGTGATGCATCAGCCAATGGCAGGACGCCAGAGACAGACACAACCATCAAGGTTGGTGGGGTTGACAAGTGAAGTGGAGCACCAGCACTAGCCAAGCCATTCACACCACCATAAATTACATGTTTACAGCCGACTGCAGCTCTCGGCACAGGCCGACATTTCTTCTGAAGTCAGCAGCACATTATCATATTTAATCTACCACAGCAGCCTACATTAAATGGGCTAGCGGTAGAAGTGGTTACTGCCTCGACACTGTAAACATGATTTACACATCCCCAACAAGATATGTTGATATTTATAGACCTGTTTATTAAGTTCAGTTCAAACTCTGAAAGCATTAATGGTTAGTTTTTCCAATAACATTTTATTTAATGTAATCCTTTTACGATGACAGACGCGTTTGACAACCCTTTCTCAAGTTATAAAGGCAGCAAATTTAACTCTTGTTAAAGCAGTTCATCACGTGGAAGGCATGCACGGCAAAAGTGCATTGTTGACTGGAGTGAAAAAGACTGGCTAATGACTATCAACCAGGAAAATTTACATTTGTGAGCATCCATCTGTGAAGTGTAAACGACCAATCTTGGAGGAGATAAGATGAATGAAGTATATATTCCGGCACACACTTCTAGTCTTTACTACACTGACGCATTCACACTCACACATGTACCCCTGCAGTATATATATTTGTATAATGGGACTTCTGTAGGAACCAAACCAAAGCAATGGGCTAACGTAACATTGCAGGTTTGCATGTACCTGGAAACAAAGCAAAAGCTAGCATGTTTTCATCAATGATTATGCAGCAGATTAAGGGGGGAAGCAAAGCTTGAAAAAAAAAAAGACAAAAATCTGTGATACACCAAAAACTGGCCGCATAATCCTCAATACAATTCAGAAATAATTTCATGTAACATCTGCCCCTACGGACTATATTTAAAAAATTATCAAACAATAGCATCATTGTACAAAATGAAATAAATGAAATATGGTAATAAAAATAAGAGTACAGTGTAAATATATATTCATATTTATAATTTTCTAACTGTATTTACAAAGAAGATAGTTTGAATGATGCAACGGACCACTGTGCTAACATATACAAGTTATGCGTGTCCCTCGGCTGATATCTTCTCTGGATTGGGTCTGGAGAGCAAAACGCTTCACTACATGAAAAATGCCACTGACATATTCTTAGTCAGTCCTTTCGACTCTTTTGACCCGTGGAATGCCCAAAAGTGGAGAGTAAAGTGGTTGTCTGTTCTGTTCCAGGACTGGGAGACACAATCACTCCAGCTAATGCAAGCGCGTGCCGCCGCCCCCCCCCTGTCCCCGTCCCCGAGACGCGACTTCGTCACCTCGCCACTGGGAACGGCTGCATTCTTCAGTCCTTGTGACAAGTTCCTAGAAGGTGGCACCGGGGGTCTGTATCCTCTCAGAGGACCAGTGTTGCTAGCTTCATCTCTGGGAATGTGGGGGGAGCCCAACCCGGTGAGGCAGGGCGCGAAGGGCAGGTGAAGAGGAAATGTCAAGATCTGTCTGGGTGGGTGGGCGGGTGGATGGATAGATGGAGGCGAGGTATCAGCGTTTCTTAACGGCCGCCCCATTAGAGTGGGGAGGAAACTTTGGCAGGCAGGGCTCCTCGGCTCCGGCGTCGTGAGAGAACACAGAGTCCTCGCCCGACGAGCAGGTGGAGCTGCGCGTATCAGGGTAGCTGGGGGAGTATTGGTCCAGAGGCACGGACAGCTCCAAGTACTCCTAGACGCACACAAGGACAGAGCGTTAGGAGTGCTCCATCAGAAACAAAGACGGTTTACATCAGGACCTACACTGCAAACAAGGCTCATCTCGTAGCCCGATCGGCAGACCTGACAGCGGCACTCTCAATGGCAGGTGTGCTACGCAAAGTCATCT
Source organism: Percopsis omiscomaycus (assembly GCA_027575585.1). NCBI lineage: Eukaryota > Metazoa > Chordata > Actinopteri > Percopsiformes > Percopsidae > Percopsis > Percopsis omiscomaycus. The sequence goes on along the minus strand of JAODLI010061674.1, from coordinate 6,747 downwards.
GAACCTTGCCACTTTGGTCAAGATTCACGACGGACTCGAGGCCCGAGTGTTCACCAAATGTTGACGAGATGTTTCATTGTTCTACAGTTATGTTCACTGAAATTGATCCTTATGAGAAAATGAACATGAAAATGTACAACCTTTGTTGTTCTTAGAAGTTATTGAGCTACTTATTGGAAGTTATTAAGCAGCATGATACATTTGTATATTGGAATGCCATAAACTAGGTCTTGTAAAAAATAAATAAATAAAAAAGGAAAACAGTATAAAGTAACAGATTTAATATGGTTGTCGGGATCGTCTGGGCTTTATTGACATCTTCTCCGACTCCCCTGCGTCACTTTAGTTGCAGCAGAGCGGGACAAGTGACACCTTCTTTAGGATCGTCTTTTGACTATATGGACCTTTCTGGCATCGGCGTTATTTGCAGCATAGCTCCGCCCAAAGTCAACCTGATGAGGCGTCTAATCAGTCTGATTAACTCAACACAGGTGTGCGGGTGCAGGGGCTTTACATTTATTTTCTCTCATATGCTGGTTAAGACGTATTCCGATCACATAGGAGATGCACATCTGAGCAAATGAGACAGCACTGGCTCCGCTCCCCGTCTGAGGGTAAGGCGAGTAGAGACTAACCTGATTGGATGTCATAGCCAGGCAGCGGTCCAGGTCTTCCACGAGCTGTTTGAAGGTGGGCCTCTGAGACGGCACGGCGTGCCAACAGTCCCTCATCATCATGTACCTGTGGCGTATTAGGGCATTTTTAATTTAAAGCAGTCGAGAGTTGGATAGATTTATGTCTCTTCTGTATGAAAACCTGAAATAATTGTGTGCAATGAAGGCATTCTTATGATGAAATTACTGTAAAAGAAGCTCAAACGACAACAAATAACATTTGAGAACAAATAAGAATTTATGTGGTTTGACATGTTTGACAGACACACTTCGTTTTCCAGTGCAGTTGCTCAAAAAATGTCTGCCATCCTTTTCTTAGCTTTTCTTCCATTTATAAAAAAAAAAGTGTCATATGTCACGTCTTTTGCCAAGCATCTCTAAAAAAGCATGTAGACGAGTGTGCGCATGGGAGGAGTTGATGTTGACATTTGCAACGAGGGTTCCCCTTACAGCTCATGAGTGCAGGTGGAGGGCTTGTCCATACGGTGGCCCTCCTTCAGGAGCTTGAAGAGCTCTTCCACTGGGACCCCAGGGTACGGGGAGCCTCCCAAGGTGAAGATCTCCCACAGTAGCACACCAAAGGACCAGCTGCACACCCACACAAACATACAGGCAAGGTTTAGTCCGAGCACCACGATCTGCGCTGCAAAACGCTCTGTCTAGATTCCTTTTGAGAGTCGAGTAGATGGCGAAACACTCACACGTCACTTTGGTGCGTGTATATCCGGTCGAACAGGGCCTCAGGAGCCATCCACTTGACTGGCAAACGGCCCTGCGGGAAGAAAAGCGGTGTGAGTTGATGCGGGGTTGTGGAAGGGTTAGGTCTTCCAGCATAGGAGTGCAAATGAACACACTACTCACATTGGTGGTCTTCTTGTAGTAATCAATGTGGTGTATATCTCTCGCCAGGCCAAAGTCGGCTATCTTCATGACATTATCCTCCGTTACCAAGACGTTACGAGCAGCCAGGTCTCTGTGGATGCACTGCCCAGACACAAACAGTCCTTAGTGGAAAGTTCATCAGGCTGATATTGAGGGGGGGTACTGGGTCATAGGGCTGGTTTACCTTCTTGGAGGACAGATACTCCATGCCCCGGGCCACCTGGTAGGCACAGGAGACCAGGTCTTTAGTGGACATGTTCTCTACGGACACCTGGTCGGGATTGTAGCAGTACTCCATGCCGGGGGGGCGCCGCTCTCGCAGGTACTCCCGAAGGTTCCCCTTAGACGCGTACTCTACAATCACATACAGCGGACCTGGAAACAAACAAAATAGATATTAGTTATTATATAAGCTATTAAAAGCCACGGGACATTTTACTTATATTCTCATAAAAATGGGATTTCATGCAGGATGCGTTTTGAGCACAGCAAAGCCATATGAGACCAAACAGCTGGGTGATAGATATCCTATTGCTTCGCAGCATTCTTGTAAGAGGAAAGGAAAAGCGTAACTAACTTTGACCAGCTAAGCTAAATAAGGATTTATGGGCTGTACAAATTAGCCCCATTAATACTTACTTTGAAGTCAATGTATAAATGTACCCATAGACTGTTTACTCAAGATAAGGCACATCTCCATGCTATAACAGCAGGCACTCTAGATACGCCTGTGAAGAATGCTGTCATTTGCTTATCATGGAAGTGGAGTGAACAAAAGGCTAACAGAGCGATATGCACCACGGGGTCACAAGAGGTTAACCCCCCCCCGCCGACCCCACAGCAGAGGCTAGTGAACAGTGCCAAGCCTTGTCAGGGATGATTTGAGAGATATAGCAACTCTGGCAGCAGCTGTGGTTCTTTCAAACTGAGAGCGCGGAAGCTGGTGTCAGAATCACTTATTTACGCTGCTCTAAACGTCACTCGGAGGAAGGGTCGCGGCTCTCTCTCCTGATAGGTGTGTGTGTGTGTGTGTGTGTGTGAGCCTGCGAGCCTGAATGCGTAGGTCCGTGCATGGTTGTGTCCATTAGGTCTGGCAGTGAACATGCGAGCGGGCCACATAGCAGCCATGGGTCAATAACGGAGGCCCCTGTCTGTCTGGTGCCTACCGTCCTGTGTGCAGGCTCCCAACAGATTAATGATGTTCTTGTGCTTGCCAATAATCTTCATCATCTCCATCTCTGAGATGAGGTCCGATAGGTCTTTCTCCGTGGCATCGGCTAAGGTGGAAGGAGAATAAATCACAAAAAGGTCAGTTGGTTGATGAACTGTCGGTGGAAAGGTCCAAACAAAAACGTCCCCAACATCAAAACACCTTGACGAAGCAAGCATACCTACATGATAGCTTTTGCAGAGCTACTGTAACTGCTAGACATAGTCTGGGTGTAGTGGGAGGCAGCACAGGAAAGGTACTTAAAAAAAGTACCAGGCAATAAATGCTACTTTCCCTACATCGCGACTCTGTGTGGTTTTATGAACACTGTCGTATATTGAATGTCAAGGGTTCTCATAAATTTTTACACTGGTCTCCCGTTAGCGCAGTGGCTCGGAGCCAGTGGCAGATGTCTGTTAATATCTGTTCATCACAGCTCTGGTGTCACAGATTTTTTCCCCTGACTACACATGAAGCTGAGGATTCTGTAAAAATTGCTTTCAAGAGCTTTCACGTGGTTTCCTAACAAGCCCTGGTTCTAGACAGTATCTTAGCATTGTGTCTGACACAACACTAAGCTGAGGTGTCTGTTTTGGTAACACACACCTCCGCAAATGCCACAAGATGATGAACTTACATTTTAGCATCTTGACAGCCACTTTAGTTACACGGTTTGGTTTCTCTTTGTCGAGTCCCAACGTCTCTCCCATCACCACCCGACCAAAGCAGCCCTCTCCCAGAGGCTTTCCAAGGGCCAGTCTTTGTGAAGAAAAGGAAAAAGGCAAGTGTCAACGACAGTTAGATCACTGTCTGCAAACTGGTATGTGAAAAAGCACTTTAATAGCTGACTGTGTTTCTATATTCTTCTTATTTCGAATTCTTCTTCAAAATGCCTAATATAGACCTTTTTATTTTTATTTTGTGTACATACAGTATTTCCTGTATTTCTTCTTTGTATCCTAATAAAGAGACCGAAAAATGTATATGGATGGTCATTAAAACTTTGCTAACACAACAAAGCTAGTGGTAGCCTAAGACTTATGTACTGTATTGCACAGTCCTGTAGGTCTCAGAACAACCAACTGCTTTGCAAACCTGTAGGCTAGTGGCTGTTAAAGTGGGTGTTATGACCCGGCTCTAGGCTACCACAGCTAAATCAACTAGGGCTGCATTCAGACCATACCTGTCCCTGGGGAGCTCCCAGCGCGGGTCCTGGGGCAGCTCGTACTCAGACACCCCGGACAACATGGGAGAACCGCTGGAGGAGAGCCGGGAGGGACGAACCAGCATCACTCCAGAGTGAATGGAGGAGCTCGAGTCCACGGACACCTGAGGGAAGAAACACTGATATTACTCCCTGGTTGTGGCTACCACACGGGCTGGAGGATTATAAGCAAAGACGCCAGTAAGGGTTTGAGAAGCACAGAATACGGGCAAACGTCTAATATACCTTTTGTAGCAGCGCACAACCACCTTTGCAATCGAGCAACGAGCTGTTGTTCAACACCTGTTGAATAGTGCTAGTCTCATGCCTACCTGGTATACCGGATGTCACAAGGACTCACACGGAATCTGGGGCTTTGTGAATGAAAGCTTTTTGTTTTTTTATCCATTGAAAAATGAAACTCGTTCACACTGGCAAGTTTATTAAATAGTAAAACATTATTTGATTATATTATTTTATTACTAAAAAATAAAACATTTAAATTCTAAATAAGTAAAATAAGTTACATTTTAAATTAGAATAAAATATTAGAATTTAAGACTAGGATAGTATATACGCAAAGAAGGAAAGGTAGGAAAAATGCAAACCCCCTATCTACTTTCTGTTACCTGTCTGCGCAGGGGGATGCTCTTGGCAAGCTTGTGGACAGCCAGCTGGCTGTTGAAGTCGCTCTTCTTGGAGGAGCTGCGCATCTTGTATACAACAGCAGTGGCCACCATGACAGCAATGAGGAAGAAGCCCACACAGTAGATGACCACCTCCAGGTAGGTGTGGTTGGGTGGAGGGTAGTGTGGTACGGCTGGATCGGGCAGGGGGAGGGGATAGTGGGGTCAGCTGCCATGAATGAGCATGAAAATGCACCACACAGACTGTACTGACTGAGAAAACTGCACACAATGTGTTAAATAATGCACAGTAGCAATGCAAGGTGAAACGATGATCCATCCAAACACACACAAACACACAACTGGCATGTCTCAAAACCAGAGCCTTTGACACAGACACACACGGTACAGGAGGCCTAGACACAAACTCCTATTGTGGCGATATAATCACTTCTTTGAAGCATCGGGTTTCAGGCTACATTCTTTGCCAGTGTGAGAAGTGGTCATAGCCCCTGAGATAAGAGAGCAGCCACGTTTTCTAAAGGCGCATGCTAGGGAAGGAGCTGGGATCAACCCAAGGGACTCAAATCAGTGTGACACCTGTGGCATTCAGCTGCTCTACCAAGTCAGTCTAATGTTTGAATTTAAACTTAACATTTAAATAATACAAGTACTATACATAAGTATAAGCAGTTAGGGATAGGTATTTAAAGGTTTGCGAGTGTTCAAAGCCTCTGACTTTTTTACACAACAATAACTTATTCCACACACAACACATAACACATAACACTGCACACTATTTCTATACTATAATAAACATTCTCATTACATTACATTGCATCTGTCTACCTGTAGGCTTAACTAGCAAAGCTCAATACAACATCTTAATTGCTTAACTAAATGAATATATTAGGTACAGTATGTCCCATTCTGACTCTGCTTAGTGTACAAGACCATTTCTGTTTTTCAAGTGCATCTTAAATCCTAATCCATTATCACTAAATGTTGCTATACGTGTGTTTAGAATGTTCGAATCCAGATTAGGATTTTCCTCCCCTTCAGTGAAGACATCAACATTTAATTCATATAACCCATGGGTGTAACGGATCACAGACCTAAGACTAAGGTACAGACTGCCGCGTGGTAAAAAGGGACATTATTATTATAACAAATGTTATTTGTTCAAATATAGGCTTCCTACGGCCACGAATCATACAAATGCATGATAAAAACCTAGTTTTCTTAAAATCAATTGCAGTCTCGCACTAAGCAGTGACTCTAGTGGTACACCGAATTTCGCAAAAATAAGAATAAGATTAAATCTTCCGTAACGCAGAAGTAGGCTTAGTATAACCTTAACGTAATGACATTTTTCAAGTTTCCAATTACTCCCTGACCCAAACAAAGCATGACTTATTTATCTATCAACATGTGGGCCGTTACACCCTGTACCGAACACCAGCAACACAAGTGAACCACACTTGTGTGAAGAGGCTGACTGACAAACCGCTTGATAATTGGACAAATGCCCATTCCAGCCCTCTGGAATGAGACACCTCCACCACTGTGGGCCAATTATCAAAGCCAAGCGCTGTGCTCACAGCAGGAAATGACATCAGGGATCCATGTCATTCGTGGCGCTTGTCAGAGAGCATCCGTGTTAATCCGAATCAAATGTAAACACCAATTAGAGAGCAGAATGGGAGATACTGTTTAGAGTGAAACCTGGTCAGAGCTGCCAAACAATCCATCACCCGAGACAGTCAGATGTGTTTTGGTGTACATATATAATGAGTGATATTAAATTGCACTCATATGGTATAATAGAGGTAACCTCAGGGGCTGTTTGGCATTCTATGGCTTCATTTCATATACAGAGCACAACATGGCCCACACACTTCCATCTAGAGTGTAGATGAAACATGAGCCATGCTGAGAACAAAGGTGGTGGTGGTGGTGGGGGGGTGGGGTGGGGGGGGGTGGGGTGATAGCAACCTGCACTGGCTTCCTGTCGCACATCAGAACAGAACAAGGGTCCAACAAGGCCCGTTCTGAACCAATGTGACCCTTGGATAGCCAGGCTGCGGAGGACGTAGAGGTAAGGAGGGGGGGAGGGAGGGAAGGGGGGGGGGGGGGGGGGGAGGAAAAACA
>JAODLI010061663.1:0-15136 GCA_027575585.1 Percopsis omiscomaycus | reverse complement strand
CTCTCTCTCTCTCTCTCTCTCTCGCTCTCTCTCTCTCTCTCTCCCTCTCTCTCTCTCTTCCCCCCCCCCCCGGCTCCGGAGTACCATTCATCCCACACACCTGCTCTATGCCGCACACCTGCCGTCAATCCGTCAATCAACCCAGCTGTCACGCCTCGCCAGATTGTTCAGTCTGCTACCGTAGTAACCAGTCAGGCCTGCTCTATAGAATCTCTCTACCCAGCCTGCCCTGGCAAACACCAGGGCAGGCTTGGCTCCTCGCTCCCTTTATAAATAAACCTTTTGTGAACTCTAACTGTCTGGTCTGCTGTCTGCTTTTGGGTCCTAAATCTGCTGAATGTAACACTTATTTGACTTACTTATAAATTTCTTCAAGATCAAAAATGTTATGATCTTAAATCCATATTGAGGAAAATAGACATCAAGTAATACACTGAGCTAGGCTAAAGTAATTTTCAAAACATTAAGTTATTATGCATGTTGACATGACAGGGGGGGGAGGATATTGTAGTTTAGGTGTTTGACTCCCAACCAGGGGAGGTTTTTTTTGGGATCAAAGTGTCTGGCTCCTTTTCACATATGATTCAATAAACCTGCCACTGCAATGGTGGAATGAGCTTCCTGCAGCAGTCAGGACATCAGAGTCACCATCCTTCTGCTTATCAGATCTTAAAAGATTAAACACTACCGCTGGTATTTAGGCTGTTAGCATTTATTTGAGGATTGAATAATATGTTAATAGGTAATGTATGTTGTAAAATGTATTTGCCCTGATGACATGCTGCTGTCATTATTCTAACAGAACGTTGTTTGCTTACGGATTATTTACAAATTCTTATTAAATCACACAATTATTCTCCCTTTATTCAGAGCTTGGCAGTACTGCTGTAATGTGATTAAACACAGCAACTATAATGACCATAGTAAATATTGTATTAATATATAAAATCATTTTGGCTTCTACTCACTCAATTATGAAATAATTGTTTGAGATGTTTGGCTTCCTATATATGAAAATTAATGATATGAAGAATATACAATAATTGGAATAGTAGAATACAGAACACCTAAATAAGGAAACAATGGTCTAAGAGCTTACACTATTTTGACCGAAGTACATCAGGGTAAACAAACACCTGACTGTATTGCACAACACGATTACTGTAAATGTAGAACATGCGCCACTCTCTGGCTGGCACCTGTAATTTCTATTTTTTATACTAAGTCACGTGATTTAGAAGAAAACGGGACGTCTCCAGACACAATATGAGAAAGCCGCAGACAAACCACTCGTCTGTCATGTCCTGTGATAGCTAGGAGTTTATTTGCACACCTCAAAACGTAAGGACATAGTTAATCAAAGTTGAACTACAAACAAATATCAACATTTTAAACAAAACTACATATATTACATATTACATTGACATACATTTAATATATTTTAAATTTTACATAATTATTACCCATATTTCTTTAAATACAAAAACAAATACAGAGACAATACGAACACCTGCTCAAACCAAAGGTACCTCAGGGATGTTTGAGTCAATTTTTGTAACCATAAACGACGTCAGGAAATAACATGGCACAAAGCCATGTTAAGTTGATATGTTATATCCTGCGGCGACATCTAGCGGTTATTCACACGCACTACTTTTTCGACCAACCATGACATCTGGTGTTTGTTTGCAGCAATACAAAATGAAGAAACCCCACTTCTTTCTCGCTTTCTCTCTCCCTCTATTTCTCACTCACTCTAAAACACACTAATCTTGTCTAAATGTTTTTATGAAGAAAATTGGCAGGCTACAACTTATGATATATGCGCACAGATAAATAAGGTAATTCGCCTTATTCGATGAATCCATTGACGGCGAAGTGAAAGTTTAAACGAGCATGAATAAAGCTAAAAGAAAACATTAGCGTATGATGTGGGCGACAATCTGACTGTTAGTCAGACCTATAATGTTTGTAATCAAAACAGTAGGCTACCAGATGCTCTTGCATAGTTTAATTGTAATATTTCGAAATGTAGCCCTGTTTCTTGCTTTTTACATGCATAGGCCTACAGGCATCTCATGTGCTTCAAGTCACCGCCTTTATAGTCTATATAAATTAATTTTAAACAACATTTAAATCACAAACTCACCTTACAACACGCACCTATGGCATCATTATAATGCTTTCTTCAAAAATGTAATCCAGAATTACGTAAAATGCGTTAGGTTAGGTTGATTTGCGCTTTCACTTTGCACCGTCAACCAGCTGCAATTAGGGCAGTCCCAAAATGTATTATTGTCGCCATCGACAAACGAGACTTTTATTCATTATTAAGATAATTATCTTTTTTATGTTTCGTTGTGATATTAAGTAGCCAACCCCATGCATAAAGATTAGGCAACCTCGTATTCAAGTGAACGGTTCCTGAATGGTTTGAAGTGAAAGTGAAATTACGCCAGGTTTAGCCTATGTAGTTAACACTATAGGATAAAGGGGTCATTGACTTTGTTTGGATTGTAATAGAATGATTTTACCAATTTTTATGCATATCAAATGTGTTATCTCAAACATGATTCAAGGTACAGTAGAGGCCTACAATTTACCACATTTCTCTATCTTCCTGTGCTAAATAAATCCTTAAACTGATTCATTACCATAACCCATGTTTTTTTCCTACAGCGCCACCTATAGGAAACATGTACATAATCCCAATCATTGACCGATGGGAATCTTGATGTAAAGACTCAATTGACTCAATTTTCAGTGCTGAAATATTATCAACATACATTGGGGAACTCTGCAGCATTATCAGTAATAATGTGTTTATGTGTGTGCACGCGCACACGTGTGTATGTGTGTGTGTGTGTGTGTGTGTGTGTGTGATCAGGCAATTTTGTGTCCATGTGTGAATGCATTTCAAATATACCTGATGAATTACATATTTATGTGTACCTGTGTACATTACGACTACTCATAGATGAAGCGAAAAATGTTGATTATCTCGTGACAACAGTGCATGTTTAGGTTTAGGATATATTAGGTTGTAAGCCAACCGTCAATTCTCATAGTCATGGATGCAGAAGAAATGGGCAAGCGTAAAGACCTGAGCCAGTTTGACAAGTGCCAAATGGTTCTGGCCAGATGACTGGGTCGGAGCATTTCCCAAACGGCAAGGCTTGTGGGGTCACCTAGATGCTTGAAGTACAAGCATGGGTAAAAGCCAACTTGCATTTATTGTCCCTTTAAAATAAATGCCCTAGAAATTAAATGAAAGAAATGATAGCCTTAAACATAAAATGTTTGGCTCCATAATAACAGACAAAAATACTCGCAGCTGCAATGGATGGATCCTTGCAGCCTGGCATAAAGATTAATGAAATCAACCTATAGCCCCTATCATAAAGCATTAGCTCAGGTACAAGGTAAAAGAATTGTGGTGTCAAAAGATGTAATCATTAGACTAGGGAAACTGTGCAGGAAGAAGCTGACCTCTCCTCCCTTGCAATGGTGAATGAAGTCTAGCTGGGCGATTTATTTGCACTTTTTTCTTTGCTTTCTTTGCGGGGTAAAAGTACCCATTTATTACCCGTAGAGGGCAGAAATTAACACCGACACGCAAAATGCGAATCAAATGTCATTCGAAGAAGAAAATGGTACGCTGGTGAAATAATTCCTTCTTACTACAATTTTTTAATACCTGTGATATTTTGGTAGACAAGACAAAGGTAATACGATAAATCTTTTTGATATAATATTTTTATAATCCATGGATAGATGTATTTTTGGCTACTTTCACACTACGGACGCTATATGAAAGCTTAAGAACGAATCTGTTTTGTTTTCTATGTCGTTTAACTCGGTCTTATTGAGCTAAGCTAATGTTAATATGATTTTCATTTCAATGTAATTGCAATTTTCGTTTTATCCACAGTTAACAGCTTGCAACGAATTAGACCCTTGAATTTTTAAGTGAAAAGGATACTCCTCGATTTATATGCGGAATTACCCTGGATACCAGCGTCTAATAACGTTTTGGTTGGAAACTCAGAGAGCGTATGCCCGTCTCGCACCTCAGTGCTGAGTGGCTCACATTCCTCCCTACTCCTCCCCCGACATTGCTCAAATACTTACAGTATATCTTCTCAACCGCTCCCCCTACGGTACAGCAACAGCGATCATAGTGTAAGCCTACCGTTAAACTAAATCTGAATGAGAAATGTAGTCTGGAATGTATTGGTAATAAATAAAATGAGTGTAACAATTAAAATTTCCCTCTGACCAGGATTTAATATGTGTTGTGTCGGTCTCACACTTCCCCAGGTTTGTATAGAAGAAGAGAATGGATGCACTTAGCCAGATGCTTTCAGACCCTCTTCTTCCAAAGCAAGAAAATGATGGTCAAATTACAGAAGATTGCATGTTAGGGAACTGTCGAGTGAGCCTACCAGAGGACTTACTAGAGAATGTGAGTTATAAATGCTGCAAATCATTTGTGTAATTGTTTACAGACAGGTTATAAAATGACTGGTTATACTATTATATTATGTTCTTGTCTGTGTTTGTTGCCAACAGCCTGAAATATTCTTTTCTGTGATGAGTAAAAGTACCTGGACTGATGTACTGTCAGATTCACAGAGGCAACACCTTTGTCAGTTTTTGCCAAAGTTTCCTGAAAATAACATTGCTGAGCAGAACACTACCATCAATGATCTTTTTAACGACAAAAACTTTCATTTTGGAAATCCACTTCATCTTGCACAAAAACTATTCAGAGGTGCGTCCCTCCCCCCACACACACACAAGTCAAAATAAGTTTTTTGGAGCATGTCTTAAAACTGACCACTTGTTGTTTAAATACAGATGGCTATTTCAATCCTGAGGTGGTCAAGTACAGGCAACTTTGTGCCAAATCGCAAAAGAAACGTAATTTGTACTCCATGCAGCAATATTACCACAGACTATTGAAGCAGATCCTTGTCTCGAGAAAGGTTTGTCGCACACACTCGACTCTTTTTTTTTTAAATGCAGAGTTAACAGTCTCATGCTGTAGCTCTTCGTATGGTTTTGGGATGTAGGAATTACTGGAGTTAGCAGTTCACAGGGACCTAGAAGTTCTACCAAAGCGAAGGTTTCCCACTAAGGCGCATGTTGAGTTTCACGAGCCGAGGATCAGGAGGAGAATGGATAGAATACTAAAGGAAATCAAAACAGAGTGTGGAGACAGCAATGCCTCATCTGATGATGACGGTGAGTGTTTTTTTTTTTTTTTATCAGTCCCAGTTTCCTCTGCACTCACTAAACATTGGTGTGCCCTGTCACCACTGTAGGAAAGAATATACACCACCAACGGTAATTCTTTATCTAAAGACCACTGAATTTAAGAATAAATATTTGTATGCCTAATGTTTTGAGTATCAAAATACATTTGTTTCTTCTATTATATCCTCAACAAGAGACATACAGTAACTGTGACCAAAACATAAAAGGTCATAATATTAACAATTCTAACATAAAGTTAGGTTTACTCCCTCAAACTATAGAGGAAGCAAGTGCTATTCAAATGAAGACCAGCTATAACACATTTTGTCGGTGATTTGAATTGATTGGTATTACCTGTGTTTTCAGACACGTCGTCATGGCTACCAGCACCACAGTCTCCCTCTTCTCCCACATCAACAGTCTCACTGAGGGTGCTCCCCAGCCTCTCCACCCAAGACATGAAGACTACTGGTCAGTTGAATATTTTAAAAGGATAGCATATACATGCATATGAAATTGGTTTCCTTTAAAGGTTCATTTAGCAGTTTGCCCTCCGAAGACTGCCCCCTACTGACGTAGATGCAGCTCTGCCATTACTTTACCTAATGGGTAAACATGGTGACCATGGTGACTAAAATAGGTATTTCGGTACCAATGAGTTGAACTTCTATCTCATATTTAAGTTAATGCGTTAAAAACAAATTTTTGCATGGTTTACAATTTACAATTAGGTCATTTAGCAGACGCTTTCATCCAAAGCGACTTACAATTACATGGTGCTATTACATGGAGCAGATGGAGGTTAGGCATCTTGCTCAAGGATGCTTACAGGTAGGCCAACACTGGGACATGAACCCACGACTTTCTGGCTGAAAGACCACTAGACTATCCTGCCCCCTGTTTACCTTTTTAAATGGCAGATTTCATGGCAATGCAGGCAATTGATGAGGTAGATTTGTTTCCAACAGAAAAGCTTTTGTGGTGTGTCAAGGGTAATCGTTATATCTTCTAACAGCCCTAGTCTAGAGCTGCAGGACCCTTGAAGGCTGTAGGAATGACACAATTCATAAGAATTTGCCTGTGACAGCTTTGCCGAAAATAGGGTCTTAAATCATTTGTGGTTTTTTCTTCTTACAGTATGCAGTCACAGTATAGTTGAAGTTAAATACCGGTGGATATCATTTTTTATAACTTTTACTTTACAGAAAAATTAGAACTAGGAGAGCGGGACTTGAAAATGATGCTGCAAAACCACAGAAAGAAGAGAAAACGTCAGCCAGTAAGTAGCTGTAGGGAAGAAATGGACTGCTGTACTTCTTAAAAAGGGAATACTAACCAACACAGTATCCTATTGGTTAATTCCCCAGGACCACCCAGACCTGATGACCTCTGATATTCACCTTGGGGACATGATTTCAAGAGTGAATATTGGTCGGAAAGGCTCCGCTATGAGTGAGTGTATGATAACAAAAATGTCTGTCAATCTCTGCTGATTTAATGCCTTGTAAACACACGCAGGTTTTTTAAGAAGTGCTCTGTATAAATTCAAAAATGTCCTGAAAATGCGGGGTTAATTTGAAGTCTGTCAAAAGGCCGTTGCACACATGCAGCGGAGCAGACGAGATGCAGACCTGCTTTCAATCCGCTCCCATATTAATCAATGAAGGTTTGCACACTGCATGCGAGGAGGGCATTGCCTTTTGGAGCGGAGTCTTTTTTGTTTGTGTGGTTATTTTGGAGTCCACCTCGCGTTTTTCAGAATGGAAATACATTTTAGAAGCAGAGATACACTACAAATAATTGTTTAAAACGAATTTTGTGCTTGGTGTTTACTGTAGGAAAAAAATGGGACCCTTTGCCCCACTATTTGATCGATCACACTTTTGTGAAATGTATTCATATATTTGTAATTCTACTTAACTGTCTAATATATGCATAATATTGTGTCAATTCAGTGCAAAGTAAATTAGCAAATTACATAGAAAATGCAGAAAAACAGCAAAGATTCTTGTTCTTTATGCAACCAGTGACTTGTCTGCCTAATAAATGCGGGGGGTGGGGCGGGAAAATCTGCAGGCAATCCGCAGGGAGTGTGCAAACCAAAGCGTAGAAAAAGCTCAGAAAACTGAAAATGTGTGCAACCGACGTTACATGCCATTTAAAGTCTGTGTAACAGAGTATAGTGTAACATCAACTGAAACAGAAAGTTCAGCTAGAAAAGAGCTGTGGCTGATTAGACATCTTCTTAGCACTGTGTTGGTTTATACAGACCTTGCTGGACCTGTCTTTTGTTGCACCAGTAAGGGCAGGACAATGGCTCTTCTTTGGTCTTTTGAGTGTTATGTATTTTTCTGGTCTAAGGTCCAGAATAATTTAAACACCTATGTGCTCGCCTTTCCTGTCTAGCACTCCTAGATCTAGCTTTGCCTAAGAGGAGGATCAGAGAGGAACGGAGGAAGAAGAAAATGAGGACTGTTAAAGTGGAAATGGAGGATCCCTGCGAACCACTTGTATCTTCAGACAACGCAGCTCCATTAGCCAACCACGTCACTTCTCTACCTGACCCACCCTCCACTCCGCTGGCCAATGTTAAGGAGGAGTGAGTTCAACCTAGTCTCTCTTGTTATATGCCCGTCACGATTTGCAATCGTTTAGAGCTTTGTTGGAGTCAAACGGGTTGTGTGACCATTTATTGTTACCTACTCAAACTCGAATTCTGCTCAAGTATTATGCATAGGTATGCACTACAAAATACCCTGCTTATAACACAAGGATTTAAAATTACTTGGAATGGTACACACTACTGCTTCAATGCTTCCAGACTTTAATAAAGAATTGTCTTCGTTACAGGGTGATTGAAGAGTCTCAGAGCAGCCCAGTTGTGGTTGAGGAGATCGCCATCAGCTTCTTCAACTTGTTGGAGAACATCTTAAGAGTGGAGATCCTCTCCACCACTATGATGGTATTAATGGTGTTTCTCTTGTACCGTATGCGGCATAGATGATGACCAAGGTCGGAATGGCTTAGAGGGTCTAGACGAGATCGCAGGATGGCAAATCACGCTGTTGCCAGGAAATGAAGAGAAAGTACTAGCATATACTGTATGTAGTCTGTGTGGGGCCCAGGTTTGGTTATGAATTGATCACTTGCCATTTATTATAGCTGTCACCATTATACAATAAATGGAAATGTTCGAGATTCAAAATAAGTATCCTTCGGGGTGATACCTATACATCATGCACCTGCACCTCAATTAGAGGGTGAATAATGTCTGGGGTATTTGATAAAGGGATTCCAAATGTGTGAATTCAGACACATTTAGAATCTCCACTGTTATTGAACCATAACAGACCATGAGTGCATGTGATACCCGTGCCCTTTGCTCTGCCGTCAGCTGGAGGAGAAGGTTCAGGTCTGGCAGTCTTCTCCAGCCAGCTCTCTCAACCCCTGGTTCTCCTCCGCCTCCTGTTGGTCAGAGCTGGTGCTTCCTGCCCTGCAGTTCCTGGCAGGAGAAGCCAAGGGTGAGGACCAGCCGTTTCTTGTATCTCATCCCCAATTTGGGTGTTGATGAAGCTGTAGCAGTATTGGCTCTAAGATATTTGGGTGACTCACTAATAGGGTCATGAAATCAGTTGCTAGTGCTAAATCTCAAACCCAACCAGTACCAGTATGTCTGTACGATGTTCTGTAGCATTTATTTATTAATTTCTCCATTTCTCCATCTACCCTCCCTCACAAGATGGCATGATGACCCTTCCCACTGGCTTCTCCCCTTATGTGGAGTTTGTGGAACAGTCCCAGCAGTGGAGGTGGACTGGTACGGCCTCCACCTCACCTCTCCTCAGCAGTTGCTGGTCTTCCGAGCGCTTGTACCTGCGGAGGCTAACGTATGTCACATGTTATAGGTCCCACGCAGGACATGGAGAAGGACCTTAGCGCGCTCTGTCAGCTGTGGCTGGACTCCAAAGATCTGGTTGTGAAGGTATCACCAATACTCTCCTGCCGATTACCGAATCTCGTAAATACTCGTCATTCTCTGTTCACTCCTTGCTTCCTTGTTTCTGCTACAGACGGAAAACGAGGAGCAGTCAGAGATGACATCTCCCACTCCCAGAGTGTAAGTGTCAAAATGAGTTTCTCTCACCCCGCACACCCGACAGGCTACTGTAGGTCTCAACACACCGTGGGGATGTTGAATGCTAGACACCCTTAATGATATCTTTATCAACACTGTATGTCAATCTCAAGCAGCTGGACTGACTACGTGGTGCGACCCAGCACTGGGGATGAGAGACACGTGTTTCAAATCCAGGTTAGTATGGCCCTGTCCTTTTCATTCATCTGAATATTTGAAGAATGTTGGACTTTTGCTGTTTAAAAAAACAAACAAATCCGTTTAATTGACGTTGTATTGATCATTGGAACCAAAATGTGGAAATTGGATAACACTTTGAATTAATGATGGTCAATGAGTTAATAATTTTCCGAGATTACTGAGTTATGTACAGGTAGAATGATGAAATTAGGTAAATAAATAGAAATGACCCAATACCAGTAATGCATTCAAATAATAGCAGTCCTCTGTATTTCCAGAAATGACTTCAACTGCAACTTTTGTCTTTCTTTCTACATGTTTGTTTTGACCATTAGGAGCAGCAGCGGTACGACCAGCCACATAAAGCGTTCACGTTCAGGATGCACGGCTTTGAGTCCGTGGTGGGGCCCGTTAAGGGAGTGTTTGACAGGGAGATGTCTCTCAACAAAGCCAGAGAACACACATTGCTCCGCTCCGATCGCCCAGCCTACGTCACCATTCTCTCTTTGGGTTAGTTACTTAAAAAAAATCTCTCTCTCTCTCAAAGCGGGCAGGATAGGTCATGGGTTCGATCCCCAACAAGCCCGGCCTACCTGTTAGCATCCTTGAGCAAGATGCCTAACCTCCACCTGCTCCTTAATACACTTAATTGTACTCACTGTAAGTCGCTTTGGATAAAAGCGTCTGCTAAATGACCTAATTTGTAATTTAAGATACTGTACAGCATTTAACGTATCCAGTTTACCTCTCATAAACCACTTACAGTGAGTGAGTGGGCTGTTTGAAACCAAACCGCATATAGGGAGCATCTAGGCCATAAATGGCACTTAAATAAAATCAGCTGTTTGATTTGAAGGCATAATAATGGAAAGGCTGTATTTCCTCAATCAGCTGTAATGGCCATGAAACTGACATGTATTTCTATGGTATATAAATGTAAAGGTTGGTTAGATGTCACATAGGCTCTTCTGTCATGTGCAGTGCGAGATGCAGCAGCCAGGTTACCAAATGGAGAGGGAACCAGGGCAGAGATCTGTGAACTGCTGAAGGACTCCCAGTTTCTGGCTCCTGATGTCACTAGTGCTCAGGTCAGTTATGTCTCCCTTTTGTCCTTGCTGCGTCACTTGGAAAGGGTGGCATTCATTGTTAAATGAACAACCTTTTCCTCTAATCATAACTGTTGACGCTACAAACATCAATATAAACATCCGAAAAAATGACAAATTTGTTATTATAACATCACACAAAATACTGTATTTATCATAACATATTATAACATGAGCAATCCAACAGCATAAATTTACCCCAAAACAAACTTTTGTTAAATTGGCTCTTACAGGTTTATCCACTAGACATCACATCATACATGAAATAGACAAGTACATTTGCACATACAGTACAATGAATTTGACTTGGTGAGGTTGGTGCAAACCAGTGTTAAAGTAACAGTTTCTAACAATACTGAGTGCTGAGTGGCTATCGTAGGCTCACGCTGCTCTCTACCTCACCTCCTGCTGCCGCCCAAAATATTGTGGCCATTTTTGTTTCAAATAGCTGTGGCAGAAATCTGGATTTCTGGATCGGTGCTATTGCGAGGCCTGTACCTTTTACAGTGTCCTGTGAACAAACCCTGTGCTTCTCTGTTTAGGTGAACACCGTTGTGAGCGGGGCTCTAGACAGGCTTCACTATGAGAAGGATCCCTGTGTGAAGTACGATATAGGCCGCAAGCTGTGGATTTACCTGCACCGGGACCGCAGTCAGGAGGAGTTCGGTGAGCAGCAATATGATGAGAGATTTAGTCCAGAGGTTCAAACTTTTTGAAAGAGGTTAAAAATGCATTAAAAGAATATACATCTCTTATTTCATTCAAATTGTCTGATGGCTTTGCAAAAGTAACTGACTACCCCTTGGAGGGTCCTGACCCCACTTTGGGAACCACTGGGTTAGTCTATTAGCACAGCTTTATGATGCAAAAATAACAAACGCCATATAACCACACCTCGACACAGTACTAGTACATGTTGTCAGGTTGGCTATAGCACTGTGTATACTCTCTCACGCTGTGCCACCCTGTTAAATAGTATTAGTTCACGTTGACTAAGGGATGTTACACTGTTAATACATTCGAATATGATTAATAATCATTCCCTGTTTCTTTATGGACTTTTTATCTTTGTGTAGTTAGATCTTGAAAAACAACCTGTTTCCTTTTGTGTGTAAAAAAAGAAAAAAAGAAAAGACAAATGAGGTGGTTGTCCTGCCTTTTCTTTCCCCATTTCAGAGAAGATCCACCAGGCCCAAGCTGCTGCTGCCAAAGCTAGGAAGGCTTTACAGCAGAAGCCAAAACCTGCATCTAAGCCTGTGAGTTCCACTCTCATATTGCTGATATTGCTAAATGACAAACTAATAAACTGTATACATCCTGTACACCATGTACAAAACGTGCTAATGGAAAAAGCTGTTCACTGTTAACTTTTATATTCACTATGATTGGCATCAAAGTCAGCTCCGTGTTTGTTTTCCTGTTTTTTGTCACTGAGGCATGAACAGTTTGTTGCCGGTGACTCGTGAACTGTGTTTGCATTGTAGAAGTCTGCCCTGAAAGAAGGAGGCTCTAAAGCTTCTGGATCTCTGGAGGCTGGAGCGGACGTAGGCCTCAACCCCTTGTCTCCGAGCCCCCTGACCCCCACCGCAAGCACACCTGGTACCCCTAAATCGCCCATGGCCTCTTTGGCTTCTACACCAACCAAAACGGGAGTCCCTGATACAATGAAGGCCAGCCCTGGGTCAGTGTGACTTTTGACTGGCTTAGTACCTCTTTGAACCCCTTGTGTCCCCCGTGTGCTGAGATCTACTCGTATACTCTCCCCTGTCACCCGTCTTTCCTCCCCAGGGTCCTCCTTGTATCTCCTCCCTCCATGCCCCAGCTGGGCACCATCCTGCCGTCCAGCCAGGCCGGAGTTGCGGCCTCCCAGCCGGCCACCACCCAGCACGCCGCTCGGATCGTGAGCCACCTGGCAGCCGGCTCTCTGCCTCAGGTGCGGGTCGTGACCACTCAGCCCACCACGGGAGGCCAGCAGGCCACGTTGGTGCACCAGACCTCACACCAGATCTCCCACCAGATCAGGGTGCCCGTCACAGTGGGCACCAAGGGCATTTCCCAGGTAAACCAACTCGGTGTTTTTATTATGTGATGCAATTTGTTGGTTGATGGCAGTCTGTGCATGTACTGTAGGTATGCATGTTATTTGCATTTTAACATCATACTGTTTGTGTCCAGTTTCTTTTGGGATATCTTACCTTAGTTTGCATTTGGAAAATTACAAATATGTTTTTTAAGGGTGGGGGGGGGGGGGTTGTGAAAGGAAGTCTAATGGAGGTCAGGTCAAAAGGACTTGTAGATGTCCCGTCTGAAACTGCCTAAAGGTAGGCTGAAGCCTACAAACCGGAAATTGGGAACAAAACGCACAATGAAAGGTTGCCCATGAACGCAGAGGATGAGACGAATAGTGTCTGTAGTGTCAGACTGAGCTCTGCCAGTAGAACTGATGTTATCTGCAGGCATTGACGCCAGCTATGAACTTCTTTCCAAGGGCTGTAGTTCAATAAGTCCAGATTTATAATGCCCACATTGTATCTGTGCCCTACACACAGGCAGTGGTGTCGCTGCCTCTAAGGAGTACAGCTGCTAGTAGCCCGGTCCACGTACCAACTACTCTGTCTGTCTCAGCTGTAACTGTGGCTAAACCTCCAGTACGTTCCCCTGGCAGCCCGGCTAACTCCTCTGGATCGCCCACTCTTCTACAGGGAGTTACAACCCAGAACATCAAGCAGGTACACTGTTGTTTTTTAAAATAGGATATTTATTGAAATATGTACTCTTTTTAGATACAGGTAGAAAGCTTGGCCAGTAATACCCTAGTGTTATTTGTGGGGTTATTTGTCGTGGTTGCCTTGGTTACAATGAGCTTGACCCAGCAGTCTTGTAGCATCTTTTTTATTCGTTTTTTTTTAAATGACACATACACACAAATGACACATACTTCAAATTCCTGTAATAAATAAACATTTTATTATATCATTCCTTTCCCCATATAGCTCTAGTAATTATCTTTAAAAGGTCCAGTATATAGGATTTAGTGGCATCTTGCGGTGAGGTTGCAGATTGCAATCAACTGAATACCCCTTCCTTTCCAAGAGCGTGATTAGAACCTACTGTAGCCGTTAAGATACGACTCCAACGAATCTGCCGCTCTAGATAGTTACATTTTATCTTTAAAGTTATTTGGTACTAAATCGCAATCTGCGAGTAGCCTAGAACATAATTGTTGACAACAATCCATCCACTGTGCCAAATAATAACAATTTGGAAATGTTTCTATAAAACAAAATAACAGTTCAATCCCATACGGGGATCAAATTCGTGACGGCGGCGTTAGTAAGCCAAGACATTAACCAACTGAGCCAGCGAGCAGACATAGTTACTGCCGTTAACAGACCGGCTTTCAATTACAATTGGTTGTGATTGGCCAGTCAGCGGTAAAGAGACAGATGAGGCCGGTAAAAACTTGGTTTTGGATTTCGTTGACGGCCTACCAGGTTTTTTTCCTGGTATGCCTGATGGCCAGTACAACACTTAAACGTAAAAACGCAAACGGCGCTCTCTAGAGCCAATGTTTGCCCGTTCTGGGCTACTGTAGAAACATGGCGGGGAAGAGTACCCACTCCCTATGTAGATCTGAAGGGCTCATTCTAAGCTGTGTGTTGTCAGGTGTCCATTACAGGCCAGCTGGGAGTGAAGGCTTCAGGGGGGATTCCCCTCACCGCCACCAACCTGCGTATCCAGGGTAAAGACGTGCTCCGCCTGCCCCCCTCCTCCATCACCACGGACGCCAAGGGCCAGACGGTGCTGCGCATCACCCCGGACATGATGGCCACGCTGGCCAAGTCCCCGGTCACCACGGTCAAGCTCTCCCCGGACTTCTTGGGCACGGCCGCTGGCGGGGGGGGAGGAGGAGGGGGAGGCAAAAGCATTTCGGCCACCCTCCACGTGACCCCGCCCCACACGGTGGCCTCCTCCTCCGCCTCCTCCTCCTCCTCCGGTCCGGCGGAGGCCCACAGCAGTAAGGCGGGGAGCCTGCTGAAGGCCGCCGGGGACACCGCCATCCGCCTGATGCCCACGCTGGCCGTCACCATGGCCGACCAGAAAGCCAGGGCCTTCTCCACCGTGGCCTCGGCGGACTCCAAGAGCGGCGCCACCATCCGCATCATGCCGGGCCTGGGCGTCATCCCGCAGAAGCAGGGGCAAACCATCACCATGGCGACCGCCGCGGGCTGCAAAGGGCCCGCGGCCTCTGCCGGCGTGGCCAGTGCCAAGGGCATCGCGGTGGGCCCGGCGGCCTCGGGGTCGCCGCTGACCCTTGGGACATCTACAGCCACCGTGCGCCAAGTCCCCGTCACCGCTACAGTGGTGACCACACAAGCAGTAAGATACAGGAGAAGCATCGTGTGTAGCCATGCAGCTCCTCATGTGTTACTCGTTCTGGGGGGGGGGGGGGGGG
>JAODLI010061652.1:0-12826 GCA_027575585.1 Percopsis omiscomaycus | reverse complement strand
TCCCAGGACATCAGATCAAATCTGGTACAGTCATTCCATGGTCAAAGTCACTCAGGCGAAACACACAAGAAGGACACTCAAAGACAAAGGGGGAAACAGAGACTAAATACACTAGGGCTGATTGGGACATGGGAAACAGGTGAGGCAGATAATTGGTAGAGGGGAGGGGCCAGGGACAGGGAGAAGGAAGCAGACTGAAAAAGGGAAAAGGGGCGGAACTAGGGAAGGGCCAGGCAGAACACCAGGAAATTAGACAGACACACCATGGAGTTGACAGCAGGGAACATGGCACACATACAAAAACACAGCAGGACAAGAAACAGAACACGAACCAGGATCAGGAGATCAGGGACTGGCTCGTGACAGCTATTTACGGTTCAGTCGTCTTCAGATCTTTTAATGACAGTGCTGAGTGCTTTCAAAGATCTGTCTTGGTGTTTTACCTTGTTTTCTATTTTCTCATGTAACAATGAATTAAATTTTGATGTAGTATAGTGTGATGTCAGCAGTGATATTTCTATAATAACATAAAGGCTGCTACAATGTGGTTGTATATTTCATTTTTTTGTTGGCACAGAATTTAGGTTCGCACATTTATATAAAAAGGCTATATTAGCGTGTAATTAAACTGGCAGTCGAGTCCTAACAGAAGACAAAGCTCTGACAGACCACAGCTACGCATATGTCACAGTATGTGTCACATGTCCTCCTGAGTGTCAAATTAGACTCGTGCGCCACAGTGAGCAATATGTGAGGACACCAACTCACCTTTCACACCCATACCCACGTTAACAAACCTTATGTTATGTAATCCGATGTTTAAAGTGTTTAAACACCGGTATCATGCAACAACGCACACAAGAAGGAGAGAAAAGCAGAGAGCAGAGACAAAAATGGGATTTGGTGTAAAGATTACTGACTTGGCAGAGCGCGCAGTGCAGGCTTTTAGATATGCCTTCCAGAAGCTAGGGGCTCGTTAGCATATTCCAGTCATCCAAATATAGTTATAATCCAGAACCATAGGGTAGACAAACAAATCACAGTGCAGGGGCAAATTGCTGATGCTGTGTTCCTGCTATACTTCATTATAACCGTAACATGCACCATCTACACGATCTATATTGTATTAAGAGCGCCTGCCTCTGATACAAAATATGACCCTCGGAAATGTTTACTATGCTGCTTGTGACAGCGCACACTGCAAATGACTGCGTGTTGCAGGGATGCCAAGGGAATCTGTTAAAAGGTCACAGGCACAACAGCTCTAGCTTGGCTGGAGGCAGGACATGCAGTAAAAAAGGATGCCCACGTGTCGAAGATTTCACTCAGCTATAGCTGCTGGGACCTCCAATGCTTTGGGAAGAAAACGTTGAGCGGAAGCAATTTAAAGGAAGCATTTCCTTTTAGCAGTACGTAGCCACAGGGCCGTGAAAGCATGAACATACACGCGTAGTGCAGTATACGGTGATTATAGCAAGACCCGTAGGATCACTGAATGCAGAAGGACATACAGTGAGCAGTACTAAATAGAATGTACCAACTGTGACTGTGTTTAATGTGAGCGTGTCTTTAAAATCTGATGCTCCTACTGGCTACGTACAGCTGTCTTGATGCAATCACATTGCATCATGATTTACATGGCCTGCCCTGTGGCACGTACACAAGACACTTCTGAATATCACATCCCATTCACCAGTGGACTATGACAGCATTCACATCAAGTCTTCATGTCTTTTGTTTTGCTTATTGTGATTCAGTGGGACAATGTAGGAGCAGGCAGGTTCTCCCTAGAACGTGTGGTGTGTGTGTGTGTGTGTGTGTGTGTGTTTGTGTGTGTGTTTGTTTGTGTGTTTGTGTGCGCAGCAAATTAAAGATGACGGTTGTGTGACATTAAATGAAGTCACATTTTGTTCATGTTTTAGTGTGTGTGTGTGTGTGTGTGTGTGTGTTGGGGGGGGGGTATATATTTATTCAATGAAAATGTGTTCTTTTACATGTTCTTTAGTGTAAATAATGTAAATAAGACAGGAACTTTGGCATTTAAGTTATACCAATAATGAATTGTATAATTCCTCTTTAGTAAATATTTAGAATGGCCCATTTTGACTCAAACCACACACAGGGGTTAAACAGTTTAGTCAACAAAAAGCTGATGGACATTTTCCTTCCAGAAATGTTTTGGTTAGTTGGAGGGAGGTGACTCATCAAGGTTATTCACTTACTACAGTACATAAGGGCAATAGATGGAAAAGTGAAGGAATTTTTCTGCACCGTGGCACTGTACATTTCTGTGCAAGGTTTAAATAAAAAAATATGAATCCTAAAATAATAAGATTTGCATGATTCCCTCACATAAGGCCACAAACTGCTTCAGTGGCTTGAATCACTGACTGTTGGCAATTTAGTACCGACCATCTTTCCAAATCAATCTACTCTTAACAGCCCACAGACATTTAGTCACCCAGCTCAACAACAAGATTAGGTTTCATCCATGTTGCATAGAAGTTTCGAATATAAAGCAATGTGCCTTGGTGCAGAGCTGGTCCCTAAAACCTGTTTGAACAAAGTGGTTTTTGATAATAAGGCTTCCAGTCAAAGCAAACGGGTGCCTTCATTTAGATCCACTGTGTAATTGATTTATCTCAACCATTGATGGGTGATCTCTTACATCTCCCAAAGATTGCGCTCCCTCTCTCCAACACATTCGAGTGTTCTCCAGAGGGCTTACATCAACAAATGGAATGTATCATTGTAGTCTACCTTCCCGTTAACCATTTAAATGTCTAGCCACTCCACATACATTAAAAATCAAAGAAATTGGTTGAACATTTTCCAGAACATTGTATTTACTGCATTCATTAGTTTCATTCATTCAACACAGTAAATGCTTGAGCACTCTAATTAATTGATTAGCTCATTCATTCTGAAGCTGTTTTTTGCTTTAAAATATAAAAAATGGTGGAGGAATTACACTTATTATAATTTGTAGTTTTTAAAAAGTAAAACGTTTTTTTTTACAATTGTAAATTGTAAATTGTAAAACGTTGTTGAACAAAACACGAACGATCTCTTAGGCTTATGTTAACCACAGACCTTATTTTCTGCATAAATAGAAAACCCTGTATTGCATAGAAGCACTGAGATAAAAGTAACATTCAGGTTGACTTACAAAAAGACGTCATCGCTCTAACAAGCTCCTATTTATATTACCAGGGAAATGCCCAAAACAAAAGGAACTGACATACAGTTTCCACTCATTTGTTGCCTGATAACAAAAAAACATTGACGAGTATTTTCAACACAGGTACTGTATGTATTAATTGAACTTTGAATATAAATGTGTCTAATATGTAATGTCAGTGGATACAGATCATGAGCCCATCATGGCTATTTTCTGGGGTGGACCATCCACTGCAGTTTGACATAAAACATAATTGTATTACCTCAATCAGCAAAAATAACAATGACAGTGAATTAACTATGCCAAGGTAAATACAGTTTTCCATTCTATGGCCACTTTAATTCGGTTGGATTCTCAGATGTTAAAGCAGATGAATTGCACTTCAACCTTGGCAATGCATCCAATGAGCATTTGTTTAGATATTTTGGTCCGTTAAATATTGTGATATGTGGTAATATCTCTCCAGCACATTTATATTTCGTATCAGGAAGTAATAACCTTGGCTTGTATTGACTTATGAAAATTCCAGTGGTTTCAATGTTGCACAGTAAGTGGACAGCATAGTCAGCTCAGCCATAAGCCATAGGTCCAGGTTCATACGGCAGAATTCTCCATCAAAGGGGGCTGTCGGCCAAACATGTCAAAGGGTACACCTCTGTCTCCTACCTAGATAAAATAAAAGGTTTCTTTCTTTCTATCCATCTGTTTGTCCATACCACCTGTTTATTTCTCTGTCTCACTGTCTCTCGCTACCTATCACTGTATAACCTTCAAAGCTTCGTCTTAGTCTTTTATCTATATGCTACGTTCTCTCTGACGCTTGCAGGAGTGCAACTGGAAATGGATTCCTCACACCAGTTGTGTAAGTGTAAGGCAACAGTTGGATGGATATGAATGATTAATAGATTGAAGGTATAAAAGCACACCATAAAAGTAGACGATGAGGTTTGATGGTTGAATTTCAAGCTAGAAAATATATTGTGGCTTTTGTTGTGGACATTAATTCATGGAAGAAAAAGTGCCCTTCAACTTCTTGTGTAGTGACTCAGGCCAGCATGTGCTGCTGCAGGTGAAAGTCTTTGGCAGTGTGGCAGGCCAACACCAGGACCCATCCAGAGGGAAGAATAGAAGATATATTCAACATCCATGTTAGCAACATAATAGCAGCATTTCACCTACAGTAATGGTTAAAGCCGTCCATGTACAGACCCCTGTGGAACCTCACAATTAAGTTGACCTAAACCAGGAATTTGACAACACTCCAATTCCATTATTATTAAAGCCAGACTATTTCATGTTTTGCCAAATAAAAAATCCACTATGAAGCTGAATCACTGAATTACTTCAACAATTTATTTTTATGTTGGTGATGTAGCAACTTACGCTTTACATCAACTTACGCTTTACATCAGCAAAATCTATGTGCAACATCTGTGTGCTGCGGGGCGAAGCTAAGCAATGGCGACGCCAAGGCCAAGCAAGGTGTGGAATTATTTCAAACAAGTAAATGATAAGGTTCAGTGCCATTATGTCAGACTGAAACAAGACATGGTTATTACAGCGGCCGCATGGACAGCCCTTACAACAGAGTCACACGTGATTGTTACCTGCCGTTCCATAGATGACTGGGAGAAGTGTTGTCAACCTCGAAGTTCAGATGAGATGCCCACTGCTGAAAAAATACCTGCCAGTCTCAGAGCTGTCATGGGCAATTGAGGATTCTTTTGAAAAGTGATCACCTGCAAAAACACAAAAATATGGTTCTAGCAGATGAAAGGATCTTGGATGAATGGGAATCTGTGTGCTGTGTGCTGTTTTGCTCATACCCTTCAACACGCCATCCATGATGGCTCCAGAATCCAAGCAAATGTGTTTTGCCGGTACTGAAAGGTTACGGTTTGTTCACTAGGACGTAGAACAAACCACAGTTGTAGGGGGGAAAGGTTTATATCTATATCCATCACATTGGGTTGTAGATGTACATGTGAAACCATGGAGAATGGAATATTCAAAATGCTGCTAAGACAACACATAAAGCTATGTTCTTCCCCCACTAGGCAGATCTGACTGCAAGCATCCACATATCCGCTCCAGGTATAGTCCATTGTCTAGCAACCGCCTGTTACAACCAAGACCGTTTGATTATGGTCATAGCAATACATGATCCAAGTGCTTTTCTCTTTCAGTTTTTGTCAGCATCTATCTATGTAGGCGTGTTTGTGCCTTCTGTGTGGGGGTTGTTTGATAGGGTCAGTCTCTTAGTGAACGGGAGAGTGAGATAGATGGGAACAAGAGGAAGAAGAGAGCATGCTGAGCATTGCTTCATCAGGATGTTCTTTCTGAAAAACACAACTGGTAATGGCCTTTGTGCTTCCCCCTTTCATCACGAGTATGCATTATTTAAAGTAGGAGGGGTGAGTATTAGTCAGCCTTAAAGAAGAACAATAGTTCTGCTTGCATAGTTGTCAGCTAGCCATTCATCACAGAATTCAGCTTGTTCCTTTCTTTAAGTTATTTTTGCAGTAGAAAGGGTGTTTTACATGCCAAGAGTGTACATGAAGAATGTGTAAAAAAGACACAGACACAGACACGCATGCACGCACGCACGCACACACGCACGCACGCACGCACGCACGCACGCACGCACGCACACACGCATGCACACCTGCAAGGAGAACCTATTTCAAGGCATCATTCAATTCACGTGTTATATTCATCACCTACATTATTTAAATCTGAATCAGATACTGTCAGCTGGATGAGGTACCAGATTCCAAATATAATAGCTTCGACAAGAATAGCAAATTGTAATGATTCAGTGGAGTTCTATGGCACACTGGCCACCAAAAGAAACGCAGTTGTTTCTTTGTGACTTCTGAAGTTGTTTCCCTGATGCTGGTAAGTAGCTGTGACAGCCTTCTTTAATCAGTCGGCCTGCAGTTTGTGTGTGTGCGTGTGTGTGTGTGTGTGTGTGTGCGTATGTGTATGTAGCCCTTCATGTGTGTGTCTGTGTGTGACCACAAATACATCAATGTGGAGCATGGTTCGCATTGCAATCTCCTAATCTATCACGTTGACTCAGGGAAGCTGTTTAGCTCCTAAATGGTAAGATGCTATTCCAGCTCACAGCCATGTAGTCAGTTGTCCATGGTTGAACAACAGTATTTACTAAGATTTATTTTGTCAACATAGATTTGTAAAAATACATTATAAATTCCAAATATATAAAAGTCCTTTAACACCTTAATTTGTACCCTCAAATCTAGCAGGAAGCTGCATTTGCACAGAGAGTTAGCAGGTAAAATCAGCAGTTGAACCCAAGCATTTCTTGCGTTTGCCGGCTCTAAATGAATCCACTCAGATCTTGAGGTATCAACTTTGTCCACAATCCTCACTCACGTGCAGACACACATAAAGATTCAGTCATCCACCAAGCACAGTATCTAACCGGAACCGGTTTTCTTTTGGCCATTATTATTTTTATTCCCATTAGAACACAGAAAACAGAAGACATTTCTTCAACGGAAGGTGATTTCTCTAATGACAAAGGTTCCTTATGCACATGGAATACATAAGATGCTATAATGTCACAGTGAAAATAAGTATTTATTGGACAAGCAAGTGTAAAATTCAGTCCAATACTCAATTGGGCAAAGTTGTATCCATAATCTCATCGTTCTTTTTTTTTAACAAATCAAATTTGCTACTAACACATTATCTGATCAGGTAGAAATGTCTTTGCATGCCTACAAAATACCCTGTATTTAGTACTGTATTAAACTTGCTATGCAAATAGGGAATAGAGGATTAATTCATACATGCATGCTCTGGCACGCGTCATCTGGAAGAAATGTTAAAAAAAATACAAGGCTACACCTTTCATGGGACAAGTGTGGGCTTCCAAAGTAGCTTGACACAGGCCATGAAAAGACACCTGGGCTTGTTCGTTTGAAATGGGGCCAAAGTGTAGAGAACTCAAAGCTAATGTCTGTGTAATTAACTACAATGAACACACATATCACAGTGAATTATTGAAACCTACTATCATGAGTACGCTCTACTTTCATGCAACTGAAAAAGGTTCATGACTGAACATGTTTTTTTAATATTTGAACTAAAAACAAACAAAAAAACAATATGTTGTTTTTTAAATATTCATGAATAAATGTAGGCGGTGTTCACATGAGCATTTGTGACAGTACCGATAAACTATTAAGGGTCTTTTAAGCATTAACAGGAACACTCTCCAGAGTTTGTAATATGATAAACAAACCTTTAAGGACTGTGCAACGCAAACACTTTTTGCTTTATATACAGTATATATTGTAAGCTGGGACTGTATGCTTCTGAGGAAAACAATGCCACAGTGCTGTGGCGGTCTTTCAGTCAACGTTTTCTTTTTTAACTGAATTGAATGTTGTCAATGTTTTTTCACATCACAAATGGTCAAGTGAACACATCCTAAAGCACATTTCAAATGGTAGTTGAATAAATATTTAATATAAATATTTGTAACTACATTTGAAAGACATATTTGTCCAGGAATTTCATGCATTAGGTAACAGCAGCGGCGGGGTGTGTGGTCATTGCATGGTTACCCCTTGAGAAATAGTGCTGCATCATTCAAATGGAAGGGAGCTAAATGTTTAAATCATTCGGACACATTGAGGCCGGGGTTCAGAATCTAACAAAGAAATATATTTTATTCTTTTCAGAATAGAATAGGCAAATCTGGATTTTCTTACTGGTTTTATTGGCTTGTGTAATTGACTGCTTCTTTTTTCTAAACCAGCATTTTGTTAGTGTCCAGTGTTAATTTCAAACCTTGATCATATGTATCAAAATGAGGTACTAGCTGGTTCGTTTGGGGTCATTGCTCCTATTGTGCTTGGGAGAATAAGAAAATAAAATAAAATAAAATAAAAAAATAAAAAGTTTGTGGTTGAAGTTGTAATGATGATGATATTTTCAACAGAGCAAATCGAATAAAACGTATGTGGTACAAGAGCCTGTGCTAGAATAATTAGCTAGCGCTTATCCAGTCTACGAAATCTACAGCAAGCCTCACCTATTGTTGGGGAGGGGCGGGGTATTAGCATGGAATATTAGCAATAATGACAGTCAGAGATGAGAAATATCTCAAACATATTATTAACAAGATCAGACAACCATATAGAAGTGACTGTTGGACAGATTAGTAGAAGTATGAAATTGACACTCAAATGCAGATGAATTAACACACTCTGAAATTAGGGTATTGGAGTATCTGTAATAAGCCCGTAGTACCCTCTCATGGCTACCAGCTTCAGCTCAAGTTTACATTATATAACTTGAGTTAGAATAGTAATATAAGGATGGTACAATTGTAAAAAAGACAATCTGACCCACCCAAGGACCTTTAAGAGTACATCACAGATATGTGTGTGTGTTTGTGTATTTGTGAGTCTACAAACCCAATCCGTACTATAGATTGACACTCTAGTAGAAGAGTATTGCATGGGGAACGATTAGGAGTAGGGGGAGGTGCGGTATAGTTTCCTCAAGCAATGCAATGGAACAAGCTGGCCATTGACAAAATGTAGCATTATATTTCTCTGCTAGTACAGTCTGTCCTGCAGTGACCTGTCAGTCATTCTGTCAGGGG
The DNA here is from genome assembly GCA_027575585.1 of Percopsis omiscomaycus. Lineage (NCBI taxonomy): Eukaryota > Metazoa > Chordata > Actinopteri > Percopsiformes > Percopsidae > Percopsis > Percopsis omiscomaycus. Next base: position 4,001 of record JAODLI010061652.1, on the reverse strand, counting down.
CTGCTCCTCCAAAGCCGCCGCCGAGCCATTGGTCTCTCCTCTGTCCCCTCCCCCCATCTCGTCCTCCTCCTTGTCGTCCTCCCGTGTCAGAGGGTCCAGGGTGGAGAGTCGGCCCAGAGGGTCCGCGCTATAGCCTTTGGGCTCGGGGGAGAACACTGAAAGCTGAGGCAGGAGCGGGCCTTCCCGGAGCTTGGCGGCCAGCTCCCTGGCGCTGCAGGAGGGCGTGTTGGTCTCGTAGATGTCATGGAAGTTGTTGTAGTCCACCTCGTAAAAGCCCTTTTCCAGGGAGAGGACAGGTGTGAAGCGATACCCCCACAGAACCTCTGTGTCCAGGTAGGAACTCCGTGCCTGGCACGTCATGCCTGTACCAGGGACGGAATGAGCATGTGCACATGTACAAACACACACACACACACACACACGCATACATGCACACACAGCAGAAAAAGACGGATGGATAGGGGTGTAGGAAGAAAGACAGGGAGAGACATTGTCAATAATTTAGAGCTATACTCAAGTCAATAAGAAGCAAGGGTCCAAGAACAGACAAATACAGACTTTAGACACAGATAATCTATTTATGGGAGAATAAATACCACCAATCCCTCGATAAAAGCTGTTACGGATAAAAGTTACTCCACATTTCAGCAGCCTCTTCATAAAGCTTTATTAATGTAGCCTCTGGCTGGTCAGAAATATCGTCCACCTCTGTTGCAGGGCAGAATTGAGAAATCTTATCCTTCCTTGTGTGTATGTGAGTGTGTGTTTTACATGTGTGACATGATAATGTTATTACTTGCATTAAATTGCATGTTACTGAATGCAAATACAGGAATTGCAATATTTATTTAATTTAGCTGGTGGCACATTTTCTTCAGTATGAATACATGTGACATTTTCATTTGAAATTTTGTATCAACAAATTTACTGAAATGCTTTTTCCCCCAATGTGAAATGCACTTTTTATGTTTAGTGTACATACTGTTATTAAACTATAATGTAAAAGAAAATGGGCTAATATTGCTGTGTGTGTGAGACATTTCCACCTCACCAGCAATTCACACAAGAAACCTATTTCATACTGAATTTGCTGCAAGTACCTTTCTGTGCATATACAGTACATGTATTTGTCTGTGCTGCATTTGAGAAAAATAGCTATGAAGATAGAGACACATGTATTAACAGAAAATGAATAAGGCTGTAATTAAATTAACTCCCACGTAAAAATAGACCTGTAAGGAATTAATAACCTGATAGTTTACTGCTTTAAAAAAAATTAAAACACACTTTGCAATTCTTCTTACACTGAGGTCACACGTGTCATGCTGCAAACGAAAATGGAACTTAAAAAAGAAATAATATTCACTGCTGTTTAATTGGCCGCTTTTCATAAAACAATGCTTAATTGTGCAATTTTTTCCTACTTTCACTTGAGTTAGTACTTAATTTCATTAAGTACTCTTCCCGAGTAGAACGTACCTCTGCATTTACACAACAACAAAATTCACAAGAAATGCTACGTATACTGAGAAATGGCATGACTCAGTCCTTATTTTATCCATAAATAATTCACTGAATCGAGAAACAAGTAGGAAACAAAGTGCTTCATACCTGCTATCTTCAGAGACATTCAAGAAACCAAAACAAGGCTTTATGTTGGCAACAGCAACCTTCACTAATACTGTACTTTGAAGACTTCAGGCCTTTGGCCCAGTGGTACTAACCAAATTCGAATGGGCTGTAATAAAAGATATTTGGTTTATATATAGGTCAGCTAATGATGTATTAGTATATTGTATAAGTAAAAAATTAGATTACATCCTTTTATATATCAGTATTCTAATGTTGGCATCATTTCAGGACTAATAGGGCAATTGTAATTGGGATGCAATGTAGTTTTATGGCATTTTTTATTACTTACGTTTTATTGACATTTTGTTGGGTATACTACTACCTGTAGTACATAATAACAAAGATTGCCACAAAACCTTAATAATAAACACATGCAACAATAACAATACTCCCAAGCAAGACAAACCTGAAAATATACAAAAGGGGAAGAAAATCAATCAATCAATAAAAAATATGAAACCAACCATAAACAAGCTATACTGTGTGCTGTGGGATTGGAAACAACCCACAGTTTTGTTGAGAGATTCAGCCATAATCCGCTTCCTCTTTGTCATTGCACATGTGTGTGCACATCACAGTTACCTGTAGAGGTGTGTATGGCCTGAATCTCTCATCACCACCAGTACATACAACCTCATCCTATTAACTACGCACTGTTTTTGAAGCAGTGTAAGTTTGAAAATGTTGAAGGAAACCACATTTTGAATCCTGTTAGATGCAGGTTTACTTTATGCCCTTTTCACTCACTGCTTTGTTTTGTGGTGATGGTGACGAGGATATGTTAGCTCAAGTGCATGCCCTACGCCCATGCAAGTGTGTTTGAAGCATCTATTTGATGTCCGTGTGTTGGAACAGAGATGCTTATGTTATAACCAACATAGCAATCAGCTCTGAGAGGAGTGCGTCTCACTCACTACTTGTGTTTTTTACTCCCCAGTTCTATGCTTGTGCACGGCTGTGGGAGCATAAATTCAAAACGCAATTGATTTAAAATAATTATTATATACATTTATATTAAATCAAGAGTGAACTAGGTACCACAAAGGGCTTACAAACACAGCCTGCTTGAACCGCACACACTCATGCACACACATTTAGTGTAACTCTGACATAAACACACTGACTGAAAATGTAAAACAAAATAATGGTGGTTTGGAACAGAGGCTTGATGCGTTAATTTGATCCTCTTCGCTGTCCCTGATTCATGCATACAGTACAAACACACACTGCTGACGTTAAAGTTAAAACAGCCAGAGAGAGAGAGAGAGAGAGAGAGAGAGAGAGAGAGAGAGAGAGAGATAAATAGATGTAGGTCTTTGTATCAATAGGTGGGCTGTCGCTCAAAATACACACACACGCATGCACGCACACAAGCACACACTCACACACACTCTGACATGCACCCAGCTCCCAGCCCTCACAGCAGTGATATGAACCATAACATCACTTATCTACAATTGAATAGGCAACAACACCTTCATTACATCAGCTACAAAGCCAAACCAAGCTACTGGGTGCTTCTTTATGCTTCTCATGTTTACACGTTTGGTGGAGAGCTGTAGTGTCGCTGACATGACGTTAGCGGTATGGATTCAGGGCTACAGATAAGGAGGTGGGCCTTGCTGAGTTGGATGGCGGTGGTGAAGAATAGGCCGCTAGTGAGATATGTTTGTGTTCGTGCCTGTAATCTCCACAGTTGATTGTGTTCTGGCAGTGTGTAGACCCTATACAAAGTGGCTGTGCGAACGTACGGTTGTGCCAAACATTCATCCCGCTCTCTCCACAATAGAACAACTTTCCGGATCAGACACATCTCAGTGCTCGGGGACGCCTCAGTTTACAATCAAGCACCATAATTAAGTGTAATTTTACTTTGTTCTGTGGCTTTAAAAAACCCTGAAATGGAATTTATTCTCATCTTCTAGTCTCGCCACCTCAAGGACCAGGTCAGAATGTTCTTCTGCGAGATAAATCATCATCTTGTTTTGTAGCTGTCAGTTTGAATCTTAAATTCAGTGGGTGTGTGTGAGAAAATGAACATTGTCAGTTATTTTTTTTTAGCCTGACTCACTGTGCTGTGGTGGAAACCACAGGGTGGTTGTCAGCGAAGCAAAGCACTGATGGCAGCATATTAAGAGGGATAAACAAGCCTTTTTTACCACTCGGTTCTCTGTCATATTTTATGTCTCTATCAGAATCGTGTGACATGACTACTCAGGCAGTCATATAGCTGCATTTATCAGTTCAGTTCGTGTTTATAACCTCTTTTAGTAGACTGGGTAAGAAGTTTTTATTTTTTGTGAGGACCTTACAATAGGAATAGGAAAAATCCAAAGCAAGGGTCTCTCTCTCTCTCTCTCTCTCTCTCT
>JAODLI010061651.1:0-36797 GCA_027575585.1 Percopsis omiscomaycus | reverse complement strand
TACGGCTTGTTGCTAGCCGTACTGCGACATCTATAGGAACGGAGGTTGTAGTTCATAAACAGTTTAAAATGTGAACGTTAAAAAAAAAAAATAATAATAATAATTCTTAGCCGTACTGCGTTCATCAGAAATTCGGATGCAACATGACAGATGCAGCTGACAAAATTACAGCGGCTCCTTAAAAATATAAAGCCGATGTGTGGTATTTCAGCTCTGCTTTTACATTTTCAGTGAACTATGTGGAATATCGCAATATGTATGGTATCGCAATGTATCGGGATGTAATCGTATCGTGAGCCATGTATCGTGATGCGTATCGTATGGTGAAGTCCTAGCCAATACCCACCCCTACCGACCTCCATCTCTCTCCAGTCCCCTGCCTCAGAGTCGCCTGGTGGAGGGCTCAGAGTTCCTAAAAGACTCCCCTGTAGTGGACCATGTCCCAGGCTTCAACGGCAAGCCTGGCCCATGGAGCTTCGAAGAACTCATCGACCTCAACGTCCATTCCAAGGGTCGGCCCCTCATTGAGGCGGAGGATTGTAACCAGGCCTTGATTGACACTGAGGGGGACGCTGATGGGCCCCGGGTAGCCCTTGAGGACATGGGGACCCCGGTTAATAGCATGCACTCTTCTGTTCAACCCATTGAAGCCCTGTCAGGTGAGGACAGCCGTTCTATAACGAATGTGGCGTTGAATGCTGTAAATGAATTTTGACCATACCAACCCTCTTCCTGTCTGTGTCTCTGTAGAGATATGACGGCGCCCTCGCTGGGAGACGACCTGCTATTGCACTCATACAGTTCCTATCCAGCTGAGCTCCACAAACACTCCTCTCTCTTACCTGAACCTCCTCTGCCAGAGGAGGAACACAAGACCCCTCCCCCTGTGCTAAGTTTGAACCTGTATTGAAGAAAAATAAAAATAGAATTAAAGAAGATACACTTTAAGGGACATCGGCATAGATTCCCTCAGTGCGTTTGCTTGCAGGGTCTATACTCTTCCTTCTATACATGGTTCCTCTGGCTTTCAGCTGTTTTCTGTTAACATTTTCTTGTGTTTTTGTTCAGGGCTGTGTTGTTGTAATTTATTAATTTTGGCTTCACTGTTGTCATTACTATTAATGTTTAGTTTTTCTCTTGTATGAGAATATTCCAGAATGCAGGCACATCTATCTCCAGGAAATAGTGCAAGGTTATTATTGTATGGTTAAAGGATTTATTTCTTTGAATGTGTCATTTAAACCAAATTACAAAGTGATGGCTTGTTTTCAGCATCAATATGGCCTTTCTGATTCGTCATGACTTTTTAAGGGTGTTAATTTGAAGTTTCTTTGGGTAGAACTGACACATTAGGTGAAGCAATCCTCCTTTCATATTCCCTTCATCCTCGAGGGTCCTAGCTCTGTTCTCGTTCTCATCCTGTTGGCTTTTACTTCAACTCCTGCGCCTCCTTTGTTACTGAATGAGGCCGTGGTCTGTGAATTGTAGACTCTTTGACGCTCCACTTAGGTCTTGCCCCCTGGCTGACATGTTAATTATTTCGCTTGCTACTTGCATCAGAATATAATGCATTCAGCTGCATCCAGTGACAGTTGGGGTACCCTATACCCTTTAGTTTATTCCCAAGTGTATGCTTGTTGTAATTGCACAGAAAATGTCCTCGAGTTTCATTTGTGTTTTAAAAGCATTTTCAAAGGTGTGTGTGTGTGTGTGTGTGTGTGTGTGTGTTTGTGTACTAGTCTATTAACTGAACTTGTATGGTTTGGGGTTCGCTCTCACGATGCCCTAAGTTCCTCAGGGGCTAAAACTAGTGATGTTTGGGTATCTGCAGCCTTCTGTCTTGGCTGTTTTACTAATTCCAGTTTTTCCCTCTTAGCCCAACTAAGATTCTCTCGCTGCTTCTTTTATACCTCTCCTAGCAAAACGCATTTCAAATATTTTTTATAATATATAATTTGGCTCTCTGTTTATATATAAAATATATTTCTACATGTATTTAAATGTTGTTGTATTGTGTATATAATCAGTATTAGGCTGATGCAGCCATGTTTAGTGGGGAGAGATGTTGTCAAGGCAGTTAAGTTGAACTCCTGCCTGCCTGTTACTGTACCGTAGTTAGAATTTGTCCTCTACCAGGGTAGTCTGCTGTTGGCAGAGTTGGGGCATCCCTGAATATCAATTTCTGTATGAAGGCCTCTGTTTCCAGTTTGACAACCATGGGGGTTAGTGTGGTTCCACCCATCTCCCAGGGATTAATGTGTGTACAGTGTATTGCTGCATGTATTTAATTTTCCCCCCAGGACATTAAGTCCTGTTTCCAGCCCCCAATTATTGAAAATTGCCTTGATCGCTAACAGAGAATGAACTGGAGAGTTGGGTAGAGAAGCCACACTGTTGGAGTGCCTGTTGACTGTTGTCTACAGTAATGTGGGACAGGCTCTGACCATTGTAGTGTACAGCAGTGAGCATCAGCCGTATTGATAAAAAAAACTGACGTGGTCTATTTTGTCTGGATTTTACAACCGCTTGAAATTCTTCATACTTGAATTATCTAAACAAGTGGATTGGGGACCTTATTTTGACTCCTGTTTACTTTTACATTGTTTCTTCAAATAAAATAGGTTTGTACACTCATAGCTTCCATCTAAATTAAGGGCTTTGAATCTTTTTTGATTAATAAGCCTAAAGAATGTAACCGACTCTGTAGATAGACCTTAATCATTTAACACTGCTCTCATGTGTTCCATTTCCATAAATTATTCACCTAAACAAAAAAAACAAAAGAGATGCACTGTGTTTAATAACCCTTCTTGAATTACAGACTGTGTCTGAAGAGTAGCTTTTACTGAACTAGAGTTGGGTGGCATTCCCAAACTCTTCCCTGCTACGCAAACCTCCCAGTGAAACCAAGGTTGCTGGTTTCTCACTGCTATGCTACTTTAGTGGCACAACTTGCCATCTGTAGAGGACCACTGCGGTTGCTGCTTGAGATACAAAATATGTATATATTACATCTGCTTTAGTGTCTTATTCCCTGTACATTTCAGTGTCCTGGAGGGAGTACATGTGGAGACGACTGTTGGGCCTATAAGAATAGAAGGGTGCCTTAGACTGAGGGTTAGTTTTATTTGTCCACTATTTACTAAGAAAAACGAACATGTCACATCCTTACCTCGGCCACGACAATCAGTCTACCCGACCTGGGTGACAATGTGAATAGGAATATCTTTGTCTTGAGGGTTATCGAACTTAACAATGCTCTATCCACACGTTACATTTGTAAATATATCTAAGGTGTACTGAGATGATACAGACTGTTGAAAAAGAATAAAGTTTTGCAAAGAGATCTTGGTTTTCCTGTCTCTTTGTTGGAAGAGAAATAAACCACAATAGATCGCTCGTTATATTTATTTTTGTGTTTAAATTCCAGGTTACCAGTACAAGCTGTCAACAATATGACTTGTCTACATATCAACATCCATATGAAAACACGATTAGCTATTTTGAGTACATGTTTTTTTTTTTACTAACTATAGTTATTAAAGCTTGTATGAGCAGCGATTATACACATTTTCTTTTTGAACCATTCCAGTAAGGCACTGAAAAGGGCTTTGCCTTATAAGACTAAACTAAATTGCAGTTCAAAAGCGCAAACAAACAAATGGCCCTTACATTTGACTAATTCACTAAACGTATATAATGCTGAGTAGTGGGAACAGCCTCAATCTTTTTATGTTCCGCTATTACAAAATTGATGGGAGTTAAAAGGGAAATTCCACAGGAATTGAATTTGAAATTTTGCGAGTTATCTTGCTCAAAAAGTAGGACTGTACTTGGTGGCATTATGAATCTAAAACTCCTTGACCAAAAGGTGGTTGAGGAACCTTCAGAAAAGATCTATACTTTTGCAGAATAAAGATTGTTTTGTAAACCCCCCTTCAACTGTTGATTATCAGGACTTTTTATGCAGTTTACACCTTCTTGGCACAGTCAGGGCAGTAGATATGATCCCCGTTGATGACAAAGCGCTTGTTGGCCAGTGAGAGGCAGCACTTCTTGCAGTTGAAGCAGTATTCATGCCAGGAGTAACCCTCATAGTTTACCACATTGGTGCCATGGCCAAACCCTGTATAGACAGAAAGAGACAATGTAATAACATATTGATCCTGCTAAATACTATGAGATGAACTCACTTTAATCTCACTGTAAAAAATTCCATGTTACCATTACTGATGTTTCTGATGTCTTATTCAGGCTGCATCAGTTCTAAGATAGTTGAACAGTAGGATATTTTAACTAGTGTTAAATAAGAAAAGTATACTATATTGACTTTAAAATCTCGTCTCAGTGTGCACCTGCTTGATTGACATCTCCCTGACACTGTCAGTTTCGTGGCCCCTGTTACAAGTGGGACAACTGCCCCCTTTTTTAACGATTGGGTTTTTTGAGTATATGTAGTTTGGAGCTCCAAACTGAGACGAGGCCTAATGTGGCAAAATAAGCCGGTGTGGGTGTACTGGGGCTTTAATTGCATGCTGTGTCACTACATTCACTGGCCCAACCCAGGTCAGAATATCTCAGGTTAAACCGTGTAATCCTAGATGTGTACTGCAAGTACCCGTGATGGGGTTCTTGCATCCGTGGCACTTCTTGGCCACATCAGACTTGAAGCAGTCCACGCAGTAGACGCTGTTCTCGTGGGAGGTGAAGCGGGCTCCAGCCAGAGGCTTGCGGCAGGTCAGGCACACAAAGCATTCAGAGTGCCAGGGCTGGTCCTGATAGCTGATCCCCCCGGAGGTGATGGGCTTAGAGGGGGGGGGCAGAGGAACATGCTCATTACCAGGTGAATCTCAAAATTAGGGCCGCGACTAACAATTATTCTCACAGTCGATTAGTCTGTCGATTATTTTCTCGATTGATCGATTCGTTGTTTGGTATATAAAATGTCCGGAAATTGTGAAAAGGTTTCAATCAGTGTTTTCCAAAGCCCAAGGTGACATCATCAAATGTCTTGTTTTGCTCACACCCCAAAGATACTGAGTTTACTGTCATAGACGAGTAAAGAAACTAGAAATTATTCAAATTTAAGAAGCTGGAATCAGAGCATTTAGAGCATTTGAAATTACTCAAACCGATTAATCGATTATCAAAATAGTTGTCGATTAATTTAATAGTTGACAACTAATCGAATAATCAATTAATAGTTGCAGCTCTACTCCATATATAGGCCATATTTAGTGCTTATAAACTAAACTGCTACATTCACTTGTCCCTTGGTGGTCAAAGACACAATCACAATTTAATAACCCACCACCAAACTGTCGTTTTCTGTACCTGCTTGCAGTGAAAGCACTTCTTGGAAAACTTTTTGTCGTGGCAGGGGGCACAGTAGATGTCCTCCCCCTTGGTCAGGAAGCTCTGCGTGCGAATTGGCTGCTTGCATTCAAAGCAGGTGAAGCACTCCTCATGCCACACCTTGTTCTTATACTCCACATTCTGGGTTCCTGACAACAAGAAAGAGCATCTTTATGCGCCTCAAATGACTGAAAGCAACTGGAATGCTTTGATGTTTGATGAGTAACCTACGCATGGCAGGATCATTATGGTGATGCATTTTATTTCTGGGGTAAAACGAAAAGCATGCGACAGCCAACCCACCTGGCATGACCACCTTGTAGCAGCCCTGGCAACGGTTGCCGTCCTCGCGGGAGTTACATTTGCCACACATGATCTTGCCGTCATCGCGGCAGTTGAAGGGCTCATTGGCCAGAGGCTTGTAGCACTTGGCACAGCGGAAACAGTCTTCATGCCAGTAGCGGTTCTTATGGTGGAGCTCCTGAACACAAGAGATCAGCGGGTGAGGAAAGCGGGCCTCTGGAGTTAAACTAGAGTTTAGTGGTGAGATGGTGTTGGAGATACAGAGGATCCTATATTGGTTTGATGTCAAACACACACTAGTTTGAACTATAAAGTCTACTTTATAGTTCTTGTTTCTCGCTCTCTCTGACTCATTTTAGTCATTTATCTCGTTGCACCCTCTACTTTATTCAGTCCATCACTGACTCACTTAAACACCCATTCACCTTGGAATCTGCGCCAATGGGGCGCCGGCACTCTGCGCATGTGTTGGCACAGAGCTTATCGAAGCACTTGGTGCACACGTGCTTGTCGTCCTTCTTGACGTACTTCTTCCCGTGCAGGTTGTCACGGCAGTAATGACAGTCGAAGCGGTCAGTCATGGTGGAGGTTAGGTAGCTCCTGGGACCTGTAAAAAACACACCAGACACAAGATTCAAATTCAGTCTTGACCGTGTACAACAAGTTAATTAAATGGCATTACTGTACGTGGCTAGTTGTAAGAATTAGTCATTCCCGATTAAAGGACCGCTGTTCTACATTTTTACCAGGTGGGGGCAGTGTTGCCATGAGTATGAATCTGTCTACTACAATGACAAAAACAGCACAAACTATTATCTAATTTCTGACACCCCGACTTAACAATGTGGGTGAAATGTTGTATGCCCTGCAAAACTAAAATGAAGATATCTAAATATAGCGTTTTGGATTTTGAAACACAGGAAGTGTGTTTTTACAGGTTTCCCAGAAATGTTCTTAAAATTAAACGGCAGGGGGCAGGCTTAACAGCAGCATACCGAACAACTGAGGGAAGTGTGTCGAATGCATGAGGTGAGAAATTAACCACAGATGTCCGTCTGGTTGGTTAAGCGAACGGTTGCATCGCGTGGAGACACTTTAGGCAATGGCTTGAAAGTTGATGTCATATTATTAGCTCTGGCTCAGTTGCTCCCCCCCTCACCCTGACCCCAGATGCTCCCTCTCTTTTGTCTGCATTTTGGCCAGGTCAATTTCTTGGCTGTTAGTGTAAACTCTGCCTCTCTGCATCACTCAACATTCCCATTGCATCCCTCAGGGGGGGGGGCTGCAGGCTACAGCTGGGATGAGAAGAGAGTAGCTGGCTGGGAGGTGGTCTGTGTGGAGAGGAGAGCTCATTTATCAACGCGGACAAGGTTGTTGTTGTCCAAGTTACAGGATGTCAAACAGGGCAGCCCAGCAGTGTGTGAGAACTCACTTTACTGTCTTCACCTCAAGTGTTTTTAATTCGACAATGTTTATCTGCCATATCTCAGATATTACCGGGAGGTATTTTAATCCAGCTCGATTCAAAAAGGGGCGCCGGGAGAAAAGGAATGGCACATTGTCCTGGTTACCATAGGAACCACATAATATTTATAACACGGGCTGTTCAAGTGGGTTGAGGTAAACAGCCGCGCGAAGGAAGAGAGCCATCGGGGATTTGGTATGTGTGGATGGACAGTGTGTTAGGGGTGCATTTTAGTGAGAGGCCATTCTGCAGCTGTGGCATCGGGATAAAGATTGGACTGAGTATTGAGCCCTGGCGAGACAACCTCCCTAACACACACACACACACACTCCTCATCCTGGCATTTCTGGACGTTAAAACAATCAAACCCCATCGGGCCAAACACATTGACCGATTAGGTGTACTGAGGCCAGCCCATCTGATGTGGTTTCTACTCTTAATTGTGTTGACCTTCTGGATGGATGAGAACGGGGGTTGACTTTTGGGACTAGGAAACTATTGTGGTGTCTAGTTTAGATGTGCCTGATATGAGTGCCCAGTGCTTCAGCTCTAATCTTTTTGTGCACGCGGTCTGGCAGCTGCCCCCTTTGAAAACCGCCATGGTATGCACCGCCACACCAGTTCAGGAGGGGCTGGAGCGTACCATTGTGATCCCGTTGGGATGAAGACCTCTTATGGGGAAGGGTCAGAGGAAAACCACTTTGAGCGGTGAGTCAGAGTGCTGCCAGGCATAGGCGTTGTTCAGAATTTCAAAGACAGAATGACTTGGCTATAAGATGTCAGCCAAAACAGCAGCTACACTGCAAACGCAACAGCATTTCTGTTGTTATCAACCTTGGGGAATGCCTCCCATAAACATAAAGCATATAGATGGTAGCCAACCACACAAGCAGTTAATTAACCACAAGCAAATCACGTATTTTCAAAGCAAATCACCTATTTTGAAATGAAAAAGGAATAAATCCTGTCACGTTATTCCGCACACTCTGATATACAGTGTACCTGTACATTTTAGAGCAATGACAGACTTTGTGTCATCATGTGAACATTTATATTTGGTGGATTTACAAATAACAGAATTATATTGTGCTAATTTTAAATCCTAATTTTAGTTCTCTTGACTGGGATAAAATTATACTGTGATAGGCATAGAACGATTAATTAAACACAGCCCATCAGATTAAATGCTTCCTCAAGAACATTTTCATCCTCTCTATCATATCATTATGTGATGTGATAACGGGTAGCTGTCAATGTTGAACTAGTGTTTCAAAATGTGGTAGCAATATTGTACATCAGTATAATTCCATTGAAGATATATCGCAGCACCCATTTTTCTTCCGTTCCAAGCCTGCAAACCTAGGCACTAAGCAACCTACACATTTAGTCAGGCACGATGTTTGAGTGCATTTTAAATCTCTTTAAGCAGAGCATTCTCAAGCAGACCAGTCTTCCCATCCACACCAGCGGTTCCTGCATCAAACAGATGCTTCCATTAAATCTGCATGGATCAATAACTCAACACATGTGACCAGCGTTGTGCTAATACCCGACTACCTGAGTTACCTGAGTGCTTGTAGAAAGTCATGTTGTGGCTTCCAACCCGGAGCAACAGAGCAGGGCAGATAGAGGCAAAGCTAGGTCAGGAGAAGACAGGAGGAGACTGTAACATCCACAGAGGGTCGCACCACAAGACCTTACACCCTCACAGAGGTGAGGAGCCGTATATACCCTTCCAACCCACACCCACGCACCCCTGACCTCACATCTAAATCCAACCTATGGCCTCCTTTTTAGGCATGCATCAGAGAATAGGGTAGGGTAGGATGAGGGACAGGATTATACAGCTGGGATTAAGCCATAGAGATCACATACCACTAGTGGAACATCATAAGGTCCAAAAAAAATACAGACTGAATTAAATGCAGTCGGCTTTTTGAAGAATGGCCACGAGGGACGACGGATCCTCCCAAACGCCCCATCACCAAGTGGTGTGTTGTTGAGATGACATGTTGATCTATTAGAATCATATCTCAACAGGATGACTCACAGAGGAGGGAAGGTGTTATTACCCAGGGAGGTGAAGACAGGCCGTGCACGGCTCAACGTCAGGGTTTGCATAAGACGCTGCATTAAACTATGCTCCAAAGTGAAGTCCAAGAGAATGTCTGAACCCCGCTTATGAAAGGCTGACATTTAAGGTTAGCGTTAAGTTATATATTTTCCTTATTTATTCGAGAGACCTTGCTGTGATCTTATTGGTCATGACTCTGTGGGGATATTTCCTTAAAAAGGCCATGGAACGCATCTGTGCATTCCTGACAACATGACGGACTCCAAACACAAAACAATGGAAAACTACCGCTATCGCAATGAGAAAGAACTCTCTCTCCATCAATTCCGTCTATCATGTATGTTTATACAGTGCCAGTCGTAAGTTTGGACACACCTACTCATTCCTGGGTTTTTCTTTATTTTCAATATCTTCTACATTGTAGAATAGTGACGACAACAAAACTATGATATAACACATTCTGTATGGAATTATGTATTAACCAAAAAAGTGTAAAATAAATTAAAACTTTTTTGTTTGAGTGAGATTCTTCATAGTAGCCACACTTTGCCTTGATCAAAGTGATTTATCTAATTAGATGCATCATAAACTCAAAGACAGCCTAACATCTAACAAATCAATAGGGGTGGGAGAAAATTACATGTCTGTGTGTTTAGGAGCATCTGGCTGCAGTTGCAGATTTGATTTGGTCCATTACGGTGGAAAGAAACATCGTTTGTCCTTTCAATGACCGTCCCCATTTATAATCTGTCCCCCAATTCCACTCGGCCCATTATCAGCAGGGCGCCATGGCCACCTGGCTAGTCTGGGTCTAGTCTGCCTGCCTCCCTGCCCATAACTTTCATTCTTCCCTCCGAGTCTGCAGATATAATATCCTTCAAATTCCTCACAGTGATAGTGTGTTCAAGACCTGTTTAATGTATCGCCCCTTCTTTATTTCTCTCTCCATTTCATTTCACATGCTTTCACGCTTCTCACTGTCTGTTGTTGTGTAAGTCTGCCCATGTTTTTATAGATTTGTGGCTCCTGACTGGGCTGGCTTGTGCAGAGGCATTGGCAACAATACACATTCTGATGTAATTGTTTCACTGAGGGAGTAATGAGGGTGATTTGTTCACATGTGTTTATAAGCCCTTGAAAATGAAAATTAAGATGCCAAGATAGCAGACCTTGACAGCTGTGTCATTGTCTTTTGGTTGTGTGTAATATTATGGATGTAGAACGTTTTGTTGTACTGTTATTGTTGCATGTTATCAGTACCTGACAACAGTCTGAAGAGCAGGCGGTCTAATACAGTCTGCTGGAATGCAGTGCCCCCCTTCTCCTGTCACCTCCCAGACCCTGTCTTGCTTTTTAGGAACAGAAATAGCACATAACGTCACCCTGAGTAACAAATGCACATATAGTTTTCTATGTAAAATGGAGAATCAGGTTTATCTTAAGCAGCTGCCAAAGTAGCTAAATGGATATTAGATAGTGCCTTTACATTGACAAGAGCCCAACTAGTTTTTAATGTAGTTTTGGTGTGGTGCTGCCTGTTGGCATCACCTCCATGAGTGGGGGATTAGGAGTTTGGCTGGCAGAGAAGCCGGAAGTCTGACTTGTACTTCCTGAGATGATGAAGGTCTCTTGAGGGAAAGTAACACTGGAACGGTTGAAGGCATATCAGCACACATACTTCACAGATATACTGTAGACCTCTGTATTGCATTACAGCCTGATAAACCATCATGTGGCATCTATCTAGCACACCATAGACTGCAGGCATGAGATGTTTATGGTCCATTTGGTTTTCCACACATTAAGTTCTAGCAAAGTTTGTTAACGCTTGTTAACGGGAGCACAGTCAGTTACTGTTCTGACTCAGTCCACCTTCATTGCTGAATAGGGGTCAGACAGACACACCAGTGATAGATAGACACCTAATCTCTGTCATGTGGGGCAGCTATGACTCACCATACCATATCAGAAACACATAGAGATCCAAACAGACACATACGCACGCACACACACTAAAATGGATTACAGGCCAACTGCAAGTTATCAAGAAATTAAACCGGTCAGGGTGGGATTGTGAAAGATACACCGAAGAGAAAGATGTGTGAATCCTGGCTGCACATAAGTTCACAAGGGCACTGTCAATGCACTGCTGTCCAACAGAGTTTCATAAGGAACACACAAGTCTACATATGGCAAAAACAGGGAAGCAGTATGGGTCCAGTTGAATGTTTATGTGTGTTTTTCCATTGAACACCCACTGTCCCATATACTGAAGACCCATGCACACATACATTCACCTATAAATAAAACCTTCACTGTGAGGCACTGCACACTAAAGACACTAACTGGTCAGAAAATGGTTCTCTACAAGGAGAAAAAGCCAGTGTCTTACCGATGTGTCTTGTTACAAGAAGGTACAGTCACTGGCCCTGGAATGAAACCATCCTAATTTAATCACAAGAGATGATGAAATAACAATGGCAATTATTTATGATGGCCAATGAACGTGTTCTACCTCGGGGGGGCAAACTGTTTGTTTTTCTTTGCTTTCCTTTGAATAATGAAAGCACAGAAATAAGCTGTCTGGGTCTATGTGACCTCATCTTACCCTGGCATCTTAAATGATGCACACATAATTTAAGTACTGAGCCTAAGTGCCTCGATATAACCTTCCTCCACATGTAGCGATATTACTGCACTGCTAGTGGGATCATAGCTTGGACTGTCCCCATGGTATAATAATGAGGAATAAAACCCGTATTTGTAGCTACACATACAGTAAATGCACACACACATGCATCAAGCCGTCTAGGTTTCTTTCCTTAACCCTTCCTAATTCATCTGTCTCTGTCTTTTCCTCCATAACTTGCAGAGTCTTAATAGGGACAGGGGTCGGCTGTGTCTCCATGGCAGCGTGAGGACGGGCTACAGGGCCAGTATATACTCTAGGTCTGTCTCCTCTCAGCCCACACGTTATACAAACGGGAAGTCAGACGGGAAGACAGACAGGCACCCACCCAGCATTGCCTAATTAGGAGTAGTGAGGGCTTGGTGACAGAGCTGTTTCATGTGTCTTCACCAGCATTGCTCCGCAAGCCCTGTTCTCCATCCCTCTCTCTCACTTGCTCTCCCTGGCTCTCTGTGTGTCCCGCGTTCTTTTGTATTCATTTCAGATTATGTGGCCTGATCAACTTTAGGATTTTTGTATTGAAAATTGTGTGATAAAAGCAGAAAGTCCTAAACATTAATTTATTAAGTTTTAGGAGAGGAAAGTCTTGAGGGGTTGAACCCGCCTCAATGCACAGCCCACCATAAACTTTTTATAGGTTTTACTGCCTGAAATAGTGATGTCATACTAGAACTACAGAGACCCACTGTGCCAGAAAAACAACTCTAATGACATCATGCATTTGAGCTGGCAGCTGTCCAAACCATAGGAGAACAGAAGGCATTGGATGTTTTACAGTTATTGTTAGGCACATATTTGGAACATAACACATTTGTCAGTGTTACTATCAATAGCGACCATTTAGGCTAATCACATGTTTAAGACAAACAGTTAGACATACATACATAGATAGAAAGATAGATAGATATTGCAATATAGTTTAACAGAAAACGTATAATATATTGTTGAAGTCAAGCCGCACACTAATTGCGAATTTCAGAACTTAACTTTCCTGAAATGGCTAAACCATTTGCACTCTAATTTATTTTATATTTTTCATTCATCAAACTTTGCTCGATCACACACGTCAATGTGTTACTTTGACTCACCTCTGCGTACAGCGTATAGATGCGCGCCTCTCCGCACAGCAGCGCGTGAACGGTCAGGAGGTACGATCTGCTTCGTCCGCGCTCCTTAAAAGACAGGGAGCACAGAAAAAAAACAAAAAACTACAGGATATGATCCAAACCTCTGTACGCTCTTATAAACAATGACCTCAGCCAGGAATTCACAAGCTGTTCTAATAAAGTTCTCATTGAGTTTGCATTCATGCTAATGTAGCCTATTATGAGCTTTTTTGCACGAATAAGCAGGTAGGCTAATCTGTTTTTGTGGTATATTTTGCCATTAGCCTATGCATTTGAGCGGCTGACACACATCTTTATTAAATTAAATGTATTTAATGGGTTGTACAATACACACTATGTAGACTAGTCTATCGATTATCCGCGGGCATCGTTTCAACTGTTCAAGCATCCCGATAGTGTTTTAACTCTTCTCACTTGCATCCTTCTTTGGTAATACATATCAGCTGCAGTAAGGAATTACATCAACATGACTCATTATAAACCCAAAGTAAATAGCCTACGTGCAAACTCACTACAACTTTATGTCGTTGCAGTTGAGTAGCCTAACAGTGTAATGTATGAACTCATCAATGTATTGAAAAATAACAATGTCGACATTATCAACAGGCCCCCAATAAGTTGAATTATTAATTATGCTAAATTCGGGGACGACGACTCTGCTGAAATACGGTTTATCGCTTGTTACATTTGCTTGGCAGAGTGCAAAGCCTTTGTCTTCCTTCACAAACCACCCACTAAAATAAAATGTAGCGAGCTGGAATTAATCAAATGTATCTCATCTTTATACGGTTTAATTTCAATGCAGGATATGAAGAAAAGGATCCATCCTAACTCGTATTGAATGTCTAGGTTGTTCTGCACTTTATATCCCTTTTACCATATTCAAAGAACAGAAGATTAAAAGTGCAAATAATATGGGTACTGAACCAAACTGCATCTCTTATAATCAAACACTTGGCCTCTGACTTGGGTTGATGGGCCATTACGGTTCTGTAAACTAATATGGCTCTATTAGTATCATAAATAAACAGTAAGAGGACCGTTATTATAGGAGACTATCATCTCACCTGTTTAGTTGGTGTGGAGACATTACAGTTTATCTGGACTAGAGTAGTTGCAACTGTGGTGGTCACATATGGTGTGTCATTGGAAAGTACTGGTAACGCTATAATAATGTCAATGAATTAAGTCAGTATTCATTCGTATGAAATATGTATTTTATATAATTTAGGCATTAGTTTGCATTTATACATGTGAATAAATATCCCTTACAAATTTGAAATACATATCCATTATTTTTTTTAAATATCTGTAATCAATTTTTAATTCAGCATAAGGAAGTATGGAAATCAGGACTAGAATCTAGACCACTAGACTATCCTGGGGGCAGGATAGTATAGTGGTCTAGGTGTTGGACTCCCAGCCAGAAGGTCGTGGCTATATCTGCTCCATGTAATCATCATGTAATTGTAAGTCGCTGTGGATAAAAGCGTCTGCTAAATGACCTAATTGTAATTGGAAATGTAGGACAGGATAAGCACACTCTATGCCATGACAGAGTCATGAGCATGTCTGCTTGAGTTCCAGGCTGGTAGGAGTCGAGTGGTGTGGTGGGGGGGGGGGGGGGGAGAGAGAGAGCGAGAGAGTCGGTAGAACCCTTTAAACTCAATCTTTTCTTTCAAGACAGTTACTCCATGGGGACATTCTTGAGCAGAGTTGAGGCGTGCCCATATTAGGAGTCGCTACGCTTACACCGAGCAGAACATTTGTGTAGAGAACATGCATTCACACTTGTAACAGCTATTCTACAATGGTTGATGTGAACACCTTTTTCTAGCAAAAGAACAGGCTGAACACATACTAGTCATTGAAATAATTTCATTAGCACTTGGTAGCTTAAAAAGATGGATCTTATCTGGTGGTGGCTGCAACTATAAACTAAATAAAAACAGATTGGTGTTGGACTAAGGCCTTAGGATAAAACGGGGACTACCTTAAAACTCTAAGTAAATGCACATTTTATTTGAGGTACAGTATACGGACTATTGATAGCAAACAACAAAGGCACTGCGATCTTGCTAAACTTGCTGAACAAGATACTTGTTCAGAGAGAAAATGGGAAAAGTGTGGTAGATTCACATAGGATTGAACACAGGTTGAAATACGATACTGCATCAGGAATGGCGTAGAGAAGGCCAAACGCAGGGGAAAAATGTCCGGGAAGATAAAGGCTAGTCTTGCTGTCTCTATCTTAGTCAAATTTAACAGAGAAGCTCTGGAATGGATAGGGAGGCCTTCTGGAGCTTCTTAGCTGCATTACCCGAGGCAGAATAGGCCATGTCCCTATCACCTCAGCATCTGTCACGTCAGGTTAAATGAGGAGGCTATTAAAGCAGCACTTAACCAAAAGCACAGGCTTCTGTTTATTGAATGTTGCACGCACATGAACAGGTGAGGGTATATTTACACTGATGTAAACAGTCAGTACCTGCAACACAGATCTCTTTCACCTTATAACATACATACTCTCATATGAATGAGCGCACACACACACACACACACACACACACAGTCTGAACAGCAAACCCCCTTTGGTCAGCCACTTCAGAAAAGGTTCCTATGAACCAAGCCAAAAATCACGTTACCATTTGAAGTACAGAGCGAGAACATATACTGACAGAGCAGTACAGGCAAATACCGGTACATAGACCTATATGGGTCTTTGCAGATTTCACATTATTTAATCTGGCAGATAAAAAAAACAAAACGGTGGCACTGATGACCAATTTGATTCCCCCCCCCCAGAGCGTCAAATGGAGAATTATTGTGACCAATCCATGCTCTATACACATCAATAGCATTCTAATAGTAATGTGTTGCAAACATAAACAGTGACCTTGATGGCAATTCGATAAAATATAATATTCCAGTTACTGTACAGTATGCTGGGGCTTTAATGCATCCACACTACACTGTTATGTGAAATATAATTAGAAATGGGTTAGGGTTAGTGTTATACAAACGAACAGAATGATTGACAGAGGAAATGATTAGTAAGTTTCTACCTAAAATTAATTCACAAATCCTTAGATTTGCATGAATTCTTTTATTTATCTGACACTTTCCAAACATAGTGAAAAATCATTCAAAAGCCGCCATTTAATAAGAAATTAATAGTAATATAAAAAGGATGAGTGCAAATGGTTCTTTTTTTTTTACTTTTAACTGTCAGTTCCCTTTCTTGTGATTTGAATAAAACAACATTTTACAAAAAAATAAAATGGTTGGAAAAAGAAATTTTCTGAACAAGAAACACCAATGAATTTGACCAATGTCAAAAAGCAGGCCTAATTAGAGGAGGGAAATAAAAGTTAATGCTTTTCCTGCACAGCAGAAGATAACTGTATGAAAGGCAAAGCTATATCTACTTTCCTGCTTTCCTTCCATCACCCTCACACAAACACAGTACTTTCGCGTGCATCGGCTGACATTGTTTTCCGCCCCTTACTATCGCAGGCAGTTACTTTCACCCGCCCACACGATTACAAGACAGTAACTCACTTTAACTCAATGTTGGTCTGGCAGCGTTAGTGTCCTTCCGCCCGCATCAAACCCTGTCGCCAGGGCCAACGCTCCCCGTTAAGCCGTATGAGCTACTGTACAAACGCACGTCGCCACCCTGCACAACACAGCTGCCTGTCCACCTGGGACACCAACACTGCAGTAGCTTCTCCAGTGTTTAACACAGCATACACTCAAATAAGAAGACTTCATGTAACATTCATCTGAAGGTACCGTCAAAGTCATATTTTAGCCTTTAGAAACTGCTGCACTGTGCGATACTGCTAAATATGAATATTCATGCCTACATCTGCTCACTTTATGAATGCAATAATTTGTATACTTATATTCCTTCTTTTTGTCACTCTACTACAGTGAAGTCTCCCAATAAAATAAATGGATAGAAATTCTTTCAATTCACCTCTTATTCTAAGATATTATTTGTGCAGGTACCAATAACATGGTAGAACACATTCTGCAACATCTAACATATATAATTATATCTACATATCAGATTCAAATCAATGAGACAATATGATCCTAAATTGGACTTTAGGAGTTTAACAAAAACAGCAATACAAGATTATAATATAAAAATGCACAGGTCAGGCCAAATGTGACAAATGGAATTTAGCTTATGGTACCTAAGCTATGTCGGAGAAAGGATACAAAATACTTGGTGGTTTCCAGCAGTCAGTTTTCACAAAATGCCAAATGCAAGACTAAAAAAAAAAAAAAAAAAAAAAAAAAAATGGCACTAGCTTTAACCGTTCAGACTCATTTAGCCCTTCATTCTGCCACATGTGACATCAGCTTCTCTAATAAGGTGGAAAATCCCTCTCCAAGTCACAGTCAAAGGTCAATGGGAGGGACCCAAATCTTACACAGCCAGGTTTCACCCCATCAGTGGCATCGCATTGTTACCAACCAACACCCCGATGCCCACTGTATGTAATGCTATTCTCACGGACAGGGGAGTCTACTTTACAGGGTGCATTCACTACTGCATGACGGCTTGTTCTGATCCGCTCCCCAACCCCCCCCAGAGGTGATCCAGAAAAGGTTGCCAAGCTTAAAACTACAATCACCAGGCACTTGATTGTAACCAAATGTACAGTAATGTTGGGTCAGCAACATTCAGTGTTGGACCCAAAACACAAAACCCCGTCCCACACACAGAAGCGCCCTTTGCATGCATGCATATCAAAGTTTTAGCGCTCTTGTGAAACACAAAATACTGTAGCTCACGGTCGGTACTTGATCTCCTAAACACATGCCCCCAGACCTCTGTGCAATGCTACTGTGAGGTGACTGCCACACTCATTTTCTAATTTTAAAGCAAACTTGAGAGAAAAAGCTATTGTTTTCAATAAAATAAAAAACAAACATCAACAAAGTCATCAAATAAATAGACTACATTGCAAACAGCAGACACGTGTAGATTGAGAAAGAGGTAGAGACAGCGATTAGCCCCTAGAGGAGGTGGAAAATGAGAGATGGTGCGAAAAGCAAGAGACAGAACAGAGGAGGAAGTGTCAGAGGCCGCCCGGTTCCTCTGGCCGTACGACGGTCGTACGACGGCCCAGGCTGCAGGGCTGTCCCTCACATGCGTAGGCGTGGGTCTGTGAAGGGGGGCTCAGAGTCATCCATGGGCAGCACCAGGCGGGTGCCCCTCATCACCAGCTCCTGGTCCCCGTAGGTCAGCTCTCTGTACGGGTCTTCGGAGGCCGCCGCCGCCCCCGCCCCCGCCGCGAGGCCCGCCGGCCCGCCGCTGGTGTGGGCGCCGCGGGCGTCTGTGCTAATGGTGATGTCCCCGTACGTCAGACTGATGTCCCCCTCCGTCAGGATGAGGTCAGAGTCGTCGTCCTTCAGCTGGCTCTCGTTCTGGTGGGGAGGAAGTAGGGGTGTGAGAGGTCCACAGCCTTATAACTGACACCGTGATTGGATTAGGTTTAAAACCCTGGTTGCCGGGCAACCCTCCGTTCTGATAGTCGGGTCTATCTCAGCTAAACATGCACAAACAAGGTTGGTCCGTGTCTGACCTCGTAGGCCTGAGGGCTGGTGAGACAGCGAGCCAGGGGGCCGCAGCAGGCGGGGAGCGTGGCTGTGAGAGGGGGGGCGCTGTGGGTCAGGATGGGTTTCAGGTAGCTGGAGAGGGGGGCCTAGAGTCAAGGACTTTCTAAACATCACTCCAAGACAGAGATAGTTTTAGAGGCCCATTAAATAGGCGGCGATGTTTCAAAATCCATGTCATGTGAATCCCAAGGTTGTAATAGCTAACGTTAACGTGACTTCAATAGAAAGTTAGAGGATTTTAGGCAATACAGTTGGTGTTTCAGTCTGTACTCAGTGCTCCCTCTACTGTCTGCAAATGTAAATACATGTACAGACATGATTCATCACCTAGTAAACTAAAAGTGATGACAACCATATCATGTCAAAGACACAAATCAGACTCAACCTACTGGACATATGGTTAAAATCGCTCTGCTCTTCTTTCCCCCCCCAGTGGTATAAGAATGTCCCTTGCATTCCCATCGCATATTCAACCAATTTTTTGGTTCAAATGTGGTGTTCTGTGCAGAGAATGCACCAAAGGATACTTGTGGTCAAAGTTGTACCAGATTCTGAAAAGCCAAGCACTTTCGTGTTTGGTGCTCCGCCTATCTGACCCTTCAGCAATACTGACCTAGAAAAACAACACAGATGTAAAGTTAAGGTATTTTCCTGGAAACCTCGTACTAGTGAAGTAGTAAAAACACATCTTTTGTGTTATACTTACAGAATTATCTTGGTCTGAGTCAACTCCCACGCTGTTAAAATAAATAGAAATGCAGGTAAAAAGGGATTTGATCAGTGTTATTGAGCAGGTGTTTTTATCCCTCCCTTTTCAGTCATTTTGTATCTGGACTTTAATTACAATTTTCTACAGTGATTAACCCCACCCATCTGGTACTCCCTTGTATTTAAAAGAAGCGGCCCGGTCCAAAGCCTGTCTTTCACAGGCAAATGAAAGGCCAGGATCTTACCGTATGCGCTGACACGAGAGCATCTGGGTGGTGCCTCCTCCGCAAATCCAGACGGTGAAGAAGACGACGAGCAGTGTGGTGGAGAACATCATCTGACGAGCGTACGTAGCCGTGTCTCTGATGGAGAGGGCAAAGGTCATCGCCCCACGCAGTCCTGGGGGGTGGTTACAACAGAGAAATGTGAGCAGGGGTTTCTGCGAGAATAAAGCAAGCAGTGTATCTGCATTTGTCGATATTAGATAACATTGTGCAGGCAACATGTAGAAACTGGAAAAATATACAGCACACAATAGAGCAGTGGTTTTCAAACTATTTCACCTGTTATTCCCCTACACCAGAAGGGTCAGGGGGCATGTGGAAATAAGCACATAGCACACACACGCACGCACGCACACGCTACTGACCAGCAAACATCATCATATGCTGGAAGTTGGATCTGATCTTGTTGCGTCGCCCTAGGTTGAGGAGGAAGGAGAGAGGATAGATGTTTGCAGCCCTGCCCAGGAACACTGCCAGCTGTGTGGGCACAGGGTCAAGGAGTAATCTTGGTCCAAGAAGAGAACATTAAACTAGAGAGGCATAAGAGGTTTGCGATATCACATAACATTTCTAGATTCTATCCTGTATAAAACGTGAATCGAACATTTTATTGATGGAGACTTGTTGTGCTTTTTTTTTATTTAAAACATTCATTCTGATTAGATATTTTAGCAGACCACATTATTTAATTAATATGTTTTCTTCTTTTTCACTGCGGTTGGAGAAATCACATTGTCCATGGTGGTGAGGAAAGCAGAATCGTTTAATGTAGTTAATATTTGACCCTGCCACAGGTTTGAGTTTCGGATGAAACCAAGTGGGGGGTTGGAGTGGCTATAACTATACATTATTCAGTAGTCTGAACCAAATAGCTCCTAAAAAAGGATACGAAAGCCCCAACGATGAACATTGGGTTAAAGATGTGGTTCTGGAAGGTGAACAGGGTCAGACCCATGTAGGAGAAAATGAAGTTTTCCGCCAGGAAGTTCAGTAATTCAAACAACTGCAACAGAACGAGAGAAACTCTCTTTAGTTGACCAGCACACATGCTTTGGTGTCAAATGAAAAAAAATACAAGAAGAATGAATTACATGGACCAAATAGTTTGCCATAAGTAGCAGTAGACTGCAATAAACTACAATGCAGTTTTACAACATGAATACACAAACTCTTATCCAGTCCAACCTGTTTGGTCCTATCCTGGGATTCAGGTGACAGGTTGTTGAAGGTGTAGTGAGCCTGGGTAATTCCACAGAACAGCACTGCCACAACACCTACAGCACAAGTAGGGTGTTATTTAAAAGACAGAACACATTACAGTCTTGTTTTTGTCTTGTTCAACTAACCCTTTAAAGCCAAATGTATCATTTTTGATGCATTAGAAAAGACTTATTGAGTTCACGCATGCTATATGTTTTGTCAGTGGAGCCTGACAAAAACCCATGGCAAGTGTGAACTTCATTTTCTAAGTCAGTAGCTTTCTTAGTTACATTTTCTGGGTGTCACATAATATGAAGGCGACAAGGGCACTTGGTAAACACTATTAACTAAAGTGTGTGCATTACCTGTGAAACCACAAGCCTCAGCCAGTAGGAACGTGCTCCAGGACATAAGGAAGAACAGAGCAGTTTCCAGAAGCTGGAAGTCCCTCAGCTTTGTGAATTTAGTCACGTAAGAAAAGGTTGAGGAGTTTAACAATACAAGGAAGTTATCCAGAGGGTATATGAGGGTATATGTTTTGTTTGATGTTAAAGTGACTGCTGTAGATTTTAAATGAACATATCTTCCAATTCCAGATGAAAACAGCAAATGAACTCAAAATCAATACAATGAATAAATATATTGAAAATCCAGAAGGATATGAGAGCTGTGAAGACCCCAGTGGCAACTCCCAGCGCAAACGAGCCACTGAAGACACCCAGGAACATTCCGAGGGATTTCAGCATGGCCATGCCCTCAAAGTTGTGAGTGTTATCCCCCTCTGGCTGATATGCTACAATAGAGCTGGTGTGTAAAACAGACATTAGACATTTCGCAGTGAACCAGAACCAGACTATAAGATGGTTTGTCTACTGTATCATGTACACTATAGTGTGACATACGCTATTTCAACTGTTCAGAGAAATTCTAGATAATTCTATAACTATAACTACATACAGTAGGTGACATGGGGAGATTGGTAAGACTTTCACTACATGCCTCCCAAGGCCAGCAGAAAAATACTGAGCAGAAGAAACACAGTAAGGGCAGGCTGTGCAGACCAGGGTTTAGAGTAAAAGGGCAACACCATTGTTCCAATTTGTATTTGGATAAAATCTAAGCCTTGTTTAGTCAGAAGTGCCAGATGAATGGAGTTTACCACATCAGGGAAAATTCAGAAAATGCCAGATAAGATGTCAAACAGAGAAAGTATTGTAAAAAGTAATTTTTCGGCACTTTATAATGCTGCTGGACATCATGTTTAATTCTCAGTTAAGGTTAAAGAAAGAAAGAGTTGAACAAACAAAAGAGTATGTAAACGTTGATTTTGGCATCAAGCTAGTTACTAAAGTCAAGTTGCTGGTGACTTGTCATATTTTCCTAAGAGCACTGCAAAGGCACACACACTCCCATGCCCTACAGAGTACCCCCTATCAGGGGTGTGGTCAGAGCGTCCTCCAATTGCCTGTGATTGGCTCTTCCGGGGGCGTGCTGTGCCCCAGTGTATCTGCCATAGTAAATTACAATTCTGTGGAAACAATGGCATTTCCCCAAGGTGGTGTTAGCTTTGGGGCAGACACAGATATTTTCTGTTGCTAATTAAGAAGACATTAGCATTAACATTAGGTTAGTACAAGCCGATCAATGCAAAGTGTGTGACATGCACTTTCACCATCTCTCTAATAGAACCAGTTTCTCTGCAGGTCTTATGACCTTAGTTAATCAGCAGAGGTCGGCCAACACAACCATTCCAGATGGATCGGCCTACAACCAGCTGGCATGTGTTCTCAGGTCAGGATAGTCCAGTGGTCTAGGTGTTGGACTACCAGCGGGAAGGTTGTGGGTTCGAGCCCCAGAGTTGGCCTACCTGTAAGCATCCTTGAGCAAGATGCCCAACCCCTAGCTGCTCCATGTAATAGCAGCATGCAATTGTAAGTCGTTTTGGATAAAAGCTGAGCATGTGCTAAATGACCTAACGTTAACTGTAATTGTACTTCTCATGGGGATGGAAGACTTACGAGGACAAGACCAAGGCAACGGCATCGTTGAGGACACTTTCTCCAAAGAGCAGGGCGTACAGATCCACGTCTACCTGAAGCTCATTGAAGATAGCCAAGACTGTCACTGTGAAATACACAAAGAGCACGCTTGTTCTTGTCATCATGTGACCCAACCTAAACTGAGACACACTTTCGTTCACCACCAGCAACAAGAGGTCCATTTCTTGATTTGGGTCAGAAATGTAATGTTATGCAATATGTCATTCTGCAGTATTGTATTTCTTAATTTCACATATAATCTCAATTTTAAAATCAAATAATTTACAGTAAATTAATTAAAATATTATATCAACAGTAGAAATTTTACTCTTAAAAAAAACACAAGTCCATTTTAAACCAGTTACTGTGTTTGCAATAAACAAATGCTTTGCACCAGCGTGCCGACGCGCGTTTAAGAAGAGGGATTTCACGGGAGCATACACACCAGGGTCCGTGGCAGAGACAATGGCCCCAAAGAACAAACAGTCTGTGAAGAAAAAGTCTCCGCCCAGCTGCCCAACTTGCTTCATGAGCATCACGCAGCCGTACATCAGCAGTCTGAGGAGCAGCAGAGAGGGATAAGAAGTAAGAATAACACAGTGCCAAAACAGCTGCAGCAGGATTCACAGGTGCTCATTGGCTTGGGGCCTTAGTTAAACCCTCGACTCTGTAGCCTCCTTACCTCAATAGCAAGGTACAGAGTTACGGGTTTACATGGGGTAGTGTGTATTATTGGCCCGAGCTGAGCAAAAACATGTCCCCATAACACGTTATGCGTTATTGTTTTTTTAGTATGCATTATGCAGTACATATTAAACAAGTACAAAGCGCATTCTAAGCAATTGAGACACAGCCATAGACAATGTATGGAGTATGTGCATGGTCCAATCATGTGCCTTGAATTGACCTTAAACAGAACGGTGGTAAGAAAAGTAGTCCCTTATTCTAGAGATTTGATTGCGAGTGGAAGCAAAACACCAGTTCTGCTCAGGGATCGTGCATGTAATAAGAATTTATGCTTTGCATATTTTCCAGGAAATGCAGAATATATAATCAGATCAGTGGAGCCCATTTGTAAATTTTTGACAGAAAGCAATACAAATCTTACCCAATGACGAAACAGGAAATGACTGTGCCCATAAAGGCATATGCCAGGATGGATCCCATGTTCCTGAAGAAATGTCTCTGGAAGATAATAGCACCCAACACACATTAGTTACGTTAGTAACATAGCTACGTATTCCAATGGCTGTGCATTCAGGGAATGTCACAATACCGTACCCTTTTCAAGCTGTAGCCGGCATGGAAGATGATTGGCGGTAAGAGGATGTTGAAGAACACCTCTGGATCAAAAGTTACCTGATGGTACACAAAAAACCCAAACATTTATTTATACAGCACAATCTAAACCAAATTGTACAACATGTGTTATAACAAGGTATAAATTATCCTATTTTCCACAGGCCCGCATGGAAAATAAATTAAATTCATTTAAAAAAAACTGCAAGTAGGTAGAACTGAAGAGTTTTAAAAAGGAGAAATGTGTACGTGTTATCCAGACGCAATTTATGATAAAAGTAGTTTCTCAACTGAAGGTGATTTTGAGACAAAAGGCTAATTCTGGTAATATGATATGCATATACTGTATACCACACATACAGAAATACCCTGCAGGACAGGAAGTTTTAAAATACGAAATGATACCAAGTCATACACACCCTGGATTATCTAGTTTCAGTTCCTCAGATTGCTGGCATTATCAGTTTTAGTTATGTGGCTACTAGACCAAATAGAGCACCATTATAGTGCTGGAATAAACACACAATGCAGCTACTTCTAAAACAGCATACCTTCCAACATAAGTAATGGCAGTTTGGTCCCCAGTAAATAATCCCATGCATTGTAATTATTCAATCACTGCATCAATCACTGAGGCAAGCTTTTAAAGATTCATATAGTCCTAGATCAGGTGACAGCTATGAGATATGAAACCTGTGGCAAATTCACAGTTGTATTGTACTATAGTCCCTTGCTCTTGCTCTCCTGTTTCTCCTTTATGCTGGGGATGTGTATCAATCAGATCAGTTGCTGCAAAAAACAACTGATCGATTATAATACAGAAATCTCTATTCCAATCAATCTGATGTGTGGAAAAAAAGATTTTTTTTTTTTTTTACTTTGTCTACTTAAATATTTTCATATGAATGAATTACCAAATTATATAGAAAAATAGTATAGTACACTAGTATTTGCTGTAGCACCAATCACTAGATCTCTCTTAAATCTGTGGCCAGGACTGTTTTACATTATTTGGCTAGGCAGACTTGTGGTGTGGCTTCCACCATGCACATTTAATAGTATTTACTATAATTCACAGGATTAAATTGAAATGACATACTGTGTACCATGACAGAAAGTTGTTTGGGCAATATCGCCGATTGCATATGAATGCAAATCACAAGAGGCCGAACACAGATCGCACACGAACACAGAAAGCAGCCTAGTGTCCTTGCAGTAAACGCTGGATAGTGTGTTGACTTAAACTAACCAAACATAGGAGCATTGAATTTGCATTTTCATTGAGCCTGGGAGCCTTTCTAAGAAGGTTCTAAGAATAATTGCGAGTAAGCATTATATTGAGCATTTTAATTTCAAACAAAATAGTGTTAAATATAAATATATATTGAATTTGAATTATTTAAAATACTTTTTACATTTAAATTATTTCAGCTTCAAGCCTAATCTTTCTGAAACAATGAATGGCCCATTAGTCAACAGCGATATAGCACTAGTGTTTGTAGTCTACCTTGCGAAGCATCTCATTATCCTGCACGTTGTCAACCTCATTGGCACCGATCTCTCCTTTCAAAGTGTACTCGTAGAACTTGCCGCTGACATTAAGCAGCAAGGTAGCAGGGCTAGAGTTGAGATGGCAACTCAAGTTGACGTTGCTGATGTCACGAGGAACATGGATGCCGTAACGCAGGACCACACCGACTAGTAAGCCTGAACATAAAGAGGGAGATGGGGGGAGATGGCCAATTGCTAGCACGTGCAAATGATGTGCTCCTAATGTACAATTACATTCTTAGGTAACAGTTTCAGGGAGATGTTTTCAATTCACCGTGTCACCAAAGTACTGTACATACAAGAGGCTGATATTTTACATCAACTGATTTAAGTGGCATCACTTTGAAGTTACATTAAGCTTAGTTAAGTCAGACTGGAGAACAAGTCAATATAATGCAGGCCTATGCATTCTAATATAAGACAACAATATATTTTGTTGAGGGTACAGACTACAACGCAGGTGTTCCAGTATGAAATACAACCCGTACGAAATACTTTTCTGCAAAAGAAAATAATAAAATGTCTTGATGACTTCACTCATTCATGTGGCTCATGTTCTTCTCACCATAAATCATCGCCAGTCCAGTTTCGTGTAGGAACCTGAATCGTCGGTGTTTGAATAACCAAATAGTTAAGATCGTAAGGGTGAGAAGCATGATGAATATAAGCAGGTCTACACTATCCTGCCTGTGGCTCTCTTCAGCTTTCTTCTCTGTCACGATGTTCTCCATGGCACTGTCCTCCTCTTGAGATGATGCTCTGCAAACACAGACGCAGACAGACAGACTCACGAGCAACAGCAGCCACAATGTCCTCGTTGCCCTCCTGGCATTGATGACAGTCAACCTGAACCCCATTTTAGTTATCCAGACGTCAAATGATGGACTGTCGTCGTCGATAAAAGCAAACTTTGAGAAATTGTGTGCAACCTGCGAAGTGGGCAGCAGAAAGACGACAGCAACAGAAAAATCGATCCCGGCCCGGAAGTAAAACTATTTTATCCCAAAAAAATTTCATGGAAAAAGTCCAATGTTTATTTCGATATAACAACAATTAGCATATTTATGTTTGAATAATTATTATTCATGTTTGTTAATTCGCATTAATTTACATATAGGTATAGGTGTGAAATATTACGTTAATCGAATCCGTGAAGATTTGACACTTCCACACACCCTTTTCAGGAGCTCTTATTTTGAAGTGATTCCATTTTCAATCATTTTGAAACTGAAACGAGATATGGACATATTATTGTTATTTTTTTTGTTGTATTCTTTTACAACACAACTCGTGGTTATTTTTCTCATGGAATTCTGAAAAGGTTTTAGATTATTTCAAGAGAGATCACTTGAGTCTAAAAAGAACGTTTCAAAAATGGTTATTATCATGGTTATGAATGAAATAAAATGTATTTTTATTCTATGTATTTGTAATTTGTATTTAATTTCATATTTTCCAAAATACCGATACAAACATTTTACTTTTGAATAGGCAGCTGTGTTTGAAATGTGAAATCTCGCTGCAAGTGCAAAAGAGGTGTTGCATTCGGGAGGATATTTTTTATCGGACAAATAGGGCAACATTTATAAATATAACTACCCTCGATTTTGAAATACACGAAATAAAAATTACAATACCTAAGTGCTGATTTAAAACACAGTTTAACGTTTTGTCATGCTAGTTTTTCGCAAACCTAGATGTCAAAATATGCCGCACTAGTAGGCTAAATGTATACATTTATATAGATTAGTCGGAAAACATGTAAATAGTGGAAGTAGCATATATTATAGTTTATTTTATAACATCTACTTATTTAATCTGTCATCAAAACACAACTGTCAACATACGGGGGGTTGGCCCGTGAGACACTTGAACGCAGCATCAACATACATCCACGACTAGTAGTCGTGCAAACAGATTTTAGAAGCAACATTGTTCATCGGCTTCTTTTTTAACATTTAAACACACGCATGTTCTTGTTTCTTACGCGAAAACTAAGATGACCTCTAAATTGAAAGGTAAATGTTATCGACGAGACTTGCACTAGAGTAACGTTAGCTATTTGGCTAACGTTTGCTACCAGTTGTATTGTCAACATGCTAATGCTAACATAACGCCAGAAAAGACACTATTAATAACATATACTGTGCTAAAATGAATGCATATTTATTATTGCAGCACAATGTAAGTGTGTAGCTTACTTTTACTTTTATGGATACATTTTTCAAGAATACTAATTTAGGATTTAATGGGAAAGTTCTATCTTCTAACGCAATCATAATTGTTAACACACCGCTTAAGTGTCCACTTGAGTCCAGCTCTATTCACTGAATAACTTGCTATCTTTTATATGTCAAATTCTTAACAATTTCCCTCCATTGGATATCTATCCTGAATAAAATTGTCACTGCAGTTACTGCCTAAATAGCCGTGTTGGTCCTGAAAGAGATTTGCGTGTGTATTGTGTAATTTGCAGTTTAAAACCAGTGTTTTTTCTTGGGTGATGCTTTTTGATTGCAGTTGGAAAAGTTGGCTCCAAAAATAAGGAGGATGCTCCCCATGAGTTGGAGAGTCAATTCGTCCTTAGGTTGCCGATGGTAAGCGAACAACTTCACATCATTATTAATTATTATTAAGAGTATTCACTGCAACTGACACCTGCATGTTTTATTTTAAAGGAATATGCCTCCACAGTAAGAAGGATTGCCCAGTCCAGCAGTATGAACATGAAAGACAGACTTACCATTGAGCTGCACTGTAATCCGGCATTCCTTTTTCTACACAATTCATAAACATTAGTAGAGTTGTTGTACATTTAATGTACACTTATTAAACGGTTATTATCAACTGTCTTCTTCTTTTCAGCGGATGGTCGTCATGGCATAGTGAGGGTAGACCGTGTACCCTTGGCATGTAAGCTGGTTGACCTGCCTTGTATACTGGAGTCGCTGAAAACCGTAGACAAGAAGACATTTTACAAGACTGCTGATGTCTGTCAGGTAGATCGAAAGACCCTAAATCTACGGTGGCCCTGAGAGCTCAACTGCAACTTAAAAAAAGAGTTGCAAATTAAGAAAACACCCTCATCAGTTTGACAACACATGCACCGCATTTAGAAAACAGACTAACTTTTTTCCACTGTTAGCACCAGTGCGACCACCTTTCTCAGTTGGTCGCACCAGCACAGCACAGGGGAAAAAACGCCAGCTCCTCGAGACGCGTTCACCTCGCGTGCAGTGTGCAAACACTCATTGGTTAACATGGGAGCGGATTCAAAGCGTATACGCTGTGCTTCAGCTCTGCGTGTGGCCTAAATGGATTATTTAAGGTAGGGAGAGACTGACTGAGGGGGCCGGATAGTCTAGTTGTCTAGGTGTTGGACTCCTAGGCGGAAGGTTGTGGGCTGGCCTACCTGTAACCATCCTTAAGCCTTGAGCAAGATGCCTAACCCCTACCTACTCCATGTAATAGCACCATGGAATTGTAAGTCGCTTTGGATAAAAGCGTCTGCCAAATGACCTAATTGTAATTGTACTTGAGCCAGTGAAGAAAAAGTACTACTTTCAACCAAAATGGCTAACGCAGTACCCGCGCCGGTACTACTGAGGGGCACCAAAACAGCCTAATGATCATCATGCACTCGTACGAATGCAGCCACGTGAAATTTAAACTCGCACACTCAATAAATGGTTGCGGTCTGGAGCCCTGGTGCTGCAAATTCGGACAACACATTACAGACATGCTTGTTGTTGCCATGGTTTGTGACTCATGACTGCTCATGGCGTTATTGAAGCCAGTGATTCGTCAGTGGTGTTTGAAAATGAGCGTGCAAGTGTTTTTGTAAAAGGACCAATTTAAGTGTTTTTGGTTAATTTTAACATTATCACAATGTTAAAATTAACCAAAAACGCATTACATTTCAGCTCATTGTCCAGACGTGTTCATGACTATTAAGTGTCCTCTGGAAACACTTCCATTGGGTTGTCTGTATTTTCAGCACGTTTCTGTAACTTGATGTGTTTTCTAAATTCTGCGTATGCGTCGTCGAATGATGTAGATGTTGTCTTAATGTGCCTGTCTTTAGTCCATTTGCATGTGTTTTCTTAAGTTGCAGTGTGTTGAGTAATTTCAAATGTTCTTTTCCTTTTGAGTTATGGGGTGCATGAACCAGCTTATCCCTACCTTCCCCTAACTCATATTTACCGTGAATGGCTTAGATGCTGGTGTGTACGCTAGATGGAGACCTTTACCCTCCGTTGGAGGAGCCCACTGGAAGTATTGACCCCAAAAGCAAGAAAAAGGACAAAGACAAAGACAAGAAGTTTGTTTGGAACCACGGCAGTGAGTACACACAGACGCACACAAGTCAAATGTGCCTAGTCTGACACTTTGAGCTGTTGCTTGCTTTCTGCGGAAGATTCTCATCTGTCAATCCAAAAATCTATCTTTCACAGTTGGTTGAGCCATCTTGACTAAAGTAATGCTGTTGTTTTGGTCTCTAGTCACCTGCCCTCTGAAGAACACGCGCAAGAGACGATTCCGGAAAACTGCGAAGAAGAAGGTTCTGACATATTCTTTTCCCCTTGAGCACTCCTCCCCTCTCTCTCTGTCTCTCTCATCCATCTCTAGCGTTGCCTCTGATGATCCATCTATTTCTCAGGCTTTATTCCAACAAGGCATTTACATTTCATAAAACCAGAACTGCGTTGAAAGTCAAAAGTAAGATTTACATATAAATAAAGCCTCTCCATCTTAGTTTCCCCCCGAAAGTATGCAAGAAAGCAATTTCACCGGTCTTTTGATCAAAGTGAGTGTGTGTCTGTGTGTGGGCGTCTACTTTGTATAAATGTGCAGAGCCAAATGTTATTGATTTAGCGTCTTGTGTTTTTTAATGGCTAATGTGCTTGTAGGCATGTGGCCAGCCACTATGTTTTTGTGTATGGGTGGAAACGCGTGCTTGTCTGGCTGTGGGTATGTACGTGCACTGCAGTGCATCTAACTCCATGTCTCTCACAGTACATCGAGTCTCCTGACGTGGAGAAGGAGGTAAAGAGGTTGCTGAGCACAGATGCAGATGCTGTCAATGTCCGTATCCTTTTTAGTCATATTTTAAATCCACCGCTCGCCTGCAAAGGCCAAAAAGCTCTAGTTTTGTGAGTAATGAAACTATGACAAATTAATATTGTGTAAATATGTGCCTACGGAAGTTGACTGTCAAGTAATAGAGCATGTATGAAGTCGCATTTAAATTGTAGTCTTTTAGCTGTGGCTGTTATCCTCTGTAACAACGACCAATTCCAGTGTCTGCTAGCAGCAGTTTAATCGTTGCCCTCAGGCACAGATGCACTTCAGCGGAGAAATGTTTACGCAACCTTCAAGTGACGGCTTGGAATCCTCAAAGTCTCAACTTTCCTGTTTTTTTTTTTTTTTTTTAAATGTGACAGCTACATCCTTAGCAACAGGGCCATTAGTTTACTAATAAAACTCTAAACGCACCTGACAGAATAAGAGCAGTGCAGGCCTCCTTTCAGCGGCGCCTTGCTGTGTCTTAATTGGGATCGACTGTGCATCATCTTTGCTTAGTTAGTCGCTTTAAGCTAGCTTCTAATTATAGCTGCAGCTGTAGTGTCTCCAGCGACTTCAATTAACAACTTTTTCTGTGGGCTATTGCCAGCTTTTGCCATTGAGCTCTACAATTAAGAGCTAAAGTGAAGTGTTTTAGTGTACATGAGGCTACGCTGTGGTGTCAGCAGTCTGTCTAGAGGCTAAAGTTGCCCTTAACTAGTGGCGATCAGGTTGGGAGATTATAGCAGAGGATGAGACTAAGGAGACAGACCAGCATGGCTCTCTGGCCAACCTAGACTCCTCACCGGGCACCTCGGGACACAAGATGGGCCACGGTTCCTCCGGTAGGTTTGGCTGGTTCTGGTATCTTCTCTTTATTTTACGAAGATGTTAAACTCAATTCTATACGAAGGCTTTGTACCTGCATCAAACACATGTAGACACTGCGCGACGTGTATCAAAGTGGGGTTGTTTGGCTTGTGTCCCCAACGGACAGATCAACGCGATGAGCTGAGGGAGATCTTCAACGACATCAGCAGCAGCAGCGAGGAAGAGGAGGATGAAGGGGACCGCCACGAGGACGAGGACCTGAACATCATTGACACAGAGGACGACCTGGTCCGACAGCTCCAAGACAAACTCAACGAGGCTGACTCCGCCCGCCATGAGACTGACAGAAACAACCAGATAGGTGAGAAGATGTCAGGGTTAAGGCCCTTTCAGATAGGATGCTAGTTTTGAGCACAGATCGTTTTTTTTTTTAAACGCATTTTCAAGCTACAGCTTTCCTCCTGATGTATCGATATAAGCGTAAACTTGTGTTAAATAATTCAGGGAATTCAGACACACACATTGGCTTTTCCTCTATTTTGCCTTCCGTGCCCAGCTGGTTGCCTCGTTTCTATTGTCCGCGTGGATATTTGTCATAGCGCAGCGTGAGCCATTGGAAATAATGGGTTTCAGAGTGCAGCAGTGCTGTTGTTGTGTCTCCAAGGGCCTTTATAGGCTCTCAAAATATGGGGAACGAGTTGGTTTGATAGCTATGCAAAATATAAAATTGTGTCCTCAAAGCATACATTGGTGCATTGGTCATTTAGCCTCAATTCCTCTTACCCCATCAAAAAAGTGTGCCAGGTGTGGAAGGTTATACATCATTATTTCAGTGCAGAAGCATGTTTTAACCTACCATAACATAAGTCCTGGTGTTTTTCTAATGCTTCCAAACCGGGATACTTAGACTTGAGACAGTAGAAGTTCAAAACAAAAACAGAAGTTTAAAATAACTTGAGCCAGATGCCTAGACTGCTAATATGAGTTTTCTAGGTCAGGTATCGCACGCCAACACCCATATGGACGTACAGACCTACTGATGCGAGTCTCGGAAATCATTTTTTCTCGCGTACACGCGTATAGTCTCTACATGCCTTCCCCTCTTTTCAGTCTGGCAGGTGTTCTTGCTCTGTGCGCTGCTCAGACAGCTGTCTCGCCTGACGCCCCCGTGCCAGTATACACGGGCCTGTCAATCACAGAAGCCTCCCTATTGACTAGCTTCGCTACTGCTGGCCAGTGCAGTCTTTCCTAATAGCCAAGATTCTGGCCATGCTTATTCCTGGCCTCCCTGCAAGCTTCTAATGAGTGGCAACCAGATGACCGGTGTCTGCATGGAGGGCTTATTATTAGATGGCTGAGACACTATAGAGATCTAGTTTGGAACTATGATGATAGTGATAGAGCCACCATTTTGTAGATTGGATGAGATTTATTATATTGGCAGGATTTAATGAAAGACTATAATTTACAGTGCTTTGACCCACTAATCCTTCAAAACTGTTGGCGCTATTAAAGCAGCCCCTAAACCCCAAATCTCTGCCCAAGCTCACTGCGGTGTGGCTGTGGGGGAAGGGGTGGAGAACAGTTTGATCCTAAGTGCTTTATAGTGGGGAGTAGAGAGGTTTGCCAGCCACTTAGAGTTCAGGTGTGGGAGGTGCATGTGAAAATTCCAGACTGAAATGGAGGAGTGTGCCTTTTTAACCGCAGTTTAACCTGGTGACTTAGGGCTGTTTCTAACCTAGTTAACATAATCATCCTGTCTCCCCAGACTCTTTTACCTCGCTCTCTCCATCATTGCACATTAAGTGAGCAGGGATGGCATTCAAAATGTCCCTGTTTCGCTACGAGGTATGTTCATATCTTTAATGGAACCAGTGAACCCTCTGCTGTGTCCTGCAGTGATGGAGTACCAGGTGCAGATCAACAGCGTGAAGGCCAAGCTCCAGGAAACCCGTGCCCGCAAGAAACAGCAGGAGGAGCTCATCATGAAAGTGGAGAACCAGGCCCTCAAGGTGAGCAATGAAGAGAAACGCACACAAATACATGCTTTATTCTCTTGAGTAAATATGAATACTTACAGTAAACACCTTTAGACACATGTAAAAATATATATTATGTACATAAGCAAAACTACTTTGAGGCAGAAAGACGTTTTACATTGAGGCAAAATGTAAAACGTAACAAATTCAAACTTTTGACCGTGGCTTTTTTTCAAAAGGTATAAATAATGCAATTCTGCCCTTTTTTAGTCATTCCTTGCAGTAAAAAAAACTGCATGAAAATTCCTCATCCTGCCAAGTACTCAGTGGGATATTTTACAACGTGTGATACATGAGCAGACATGGCCTTTTTTTTTTTTTTTTGTGCACTGCCATTTAGGGCCCTGTGTGCCCAGCTGTCAAAGCCCTATCGCCAGTCATTATTATCACAGACATGGGGAAAAGGTCAGCTGCCTCTGACTGGCATTCCAAATGGCCTTTCTGTCAGATGGCAGACACGGAGACCCACGTTTTAACGCCATCACAGTTTAATGAGCCTCGGTATGTTGACTCAAACAAATGTCTCTTGATCGCAGAACCGCTTCCAAGCTGTGCTGAATGAGATTATCCAACAGGAGGAACGGGAGATGGAGCAGGTAGCTCTCTCTCACTCTCACTCACATACACTTGTGTATCTCATAAGGTGATATATCCAACCATGCCAAACAAGCCACCCAGTTGGCTTTTGCTGTTTTTTATTGACTAACAAATAAATGCAAATTCATGTAGGTCGATGCGTTAATCATCAGCAACCTAGTCCTCAATTACACCTTGTGGCTGTCGGCCATCAATCATTATTATTTTCTGCCCCAACAGCTGGCCTCTCTTCAGGAGCAGCTGGACTCTCTCATTGAGAAGTGACCACCAGAGGGCAGTCACATCTCACGTGGTCTCGGAAACCACCAGTATAAGAATCTATTGCACCATCTTGATGAGGAAGGAACCCTTATTTGTTGACATGCGGTGTCATTCCTTACAACTATAAGTGTTACTGATTTATAGTATAATGCCTACTTCTTTTTTGTTTTGTTTTCTTTTTAAATACAAGTTAAACTTTGTTTTTTACAATTGGTTTAAATAGTCATTGTGTTAATAAACAATGACCTTGCATTCAAAGAGAACTTTTGCATGTCTTTTATTCTCTATTGCATATGAACTATGGTAATCACTCTGTCACTAACGCCTGTACATCGTTTTAGACTATATTGTTTTACTGGCTTGTTCGAACAGCAAAGAGAAAACATACTCCTAAATGTTTTCAGTTGAATATAAATGGTGCTTACAGAGATGCCATATGTTAACTTGCACAATTTATTGCTCACGAAAGCATTCAGCGACCATTTGTACTGTGGATTGGGGGCATTGTCCTGCAGGAGACCAGGATGGTACTCGGTAGACTATTTCTCATCTGTCATGATATACCCTTCCTCACAAGATAAGTGGAGTGCTTTTCCATATCTGTCTTTATAGAATTAAAATCTTATATTAGTTTTCAATTTGTGTGGAAATGTATCTTCTGCATTTAACACTTCCATTGAGACTCACAAGCAGCCGCTGTGCCCTGGGAGAGTGTTTTAAGTGCCTTCCCCCATGGCACAGAAAAAAAACGCCATATACTGTAGGTTATGAGGCTTAGCAGACTATATACTGTACACTTCTCAGGCCAGTACTGTACGTCTGCCCATAGGACACCAGTCTCATTTCAGCATCCATACTGTACATCATCAGATTAGGCTACCTTTGTTCTTCTAGAATGATCTTCAGTACTTCTAGAGTGATCCAAGATCACTGAGGCTGGGCTGGTGGTCATCGCCGCCTACTCCTTGAAGGGATTACTCAACCAATCGGAGAGGGTAGGCAAGGGATTAGCTCTACAGATTAAAGTGGCCAAACCCTGGCTAATCCTGCCATCTGTCAAGAGAGCAGCCAGACAGCCAGGACAGTCTGCTAGGCTACTTAGAAAACTAGAAGCACACAGACCTTAAAATCGCCAAAAAACCCCACTTTTTCTTCTCTTTTCACTAATCACCCCGAGCCTACAGGGGGTCCCAAGGTTCAAGACCTACTTATCTACAGTGACAGTAGGAAGTAGACCCCACTGAGGATGGAGGAGACCTACCTTCTCAACCACCCAGGAGTCAAGAAGAAGATTCTTACAGGAGGCACAGGCCCGTTGCCACACTTTCCTACTGGTACTAAGGTACAGAATAAGGTTACTAACCAAATTTCAGGGGTAGAACTAAATATAGACAATTTGTAATGCAGAAAACAAATGATGCCTTCCATAATTAGTATTGTATTGTAATTAATGTTTCACAGAACAATAGATATTTTTAGCTTTGTCTACTTCAATAAGATTCTGTTGAATAATTCATGAACTGAATGAAGGGGAGAAATTATTCTTTATCTGCCTGTTACACACAGAGTAAACATTTGGTCAACCAAATTGCAACATGGATTCTCTGGCAGTCTTTGTGTGTGTGTGTGTGTGTGTCTTATGTGCATGGCTCTGCTCATCCTCAGTGGTCGCTGATTTTTCTTTCTTTGTCACATCCATGGCTCCAAGCCCATACCGTGACAAACATTATCCGTGACAATGTCAGCATTAATCTCAGCATTCACCTATGTGACTGCATTAATGTGTGTGTGTGTGTGTGTGTGTGTGCATATTGCACACATGCAATATGCTTTCCCTTTCTGGCAAGGTGATTCCCAACTGCTTTCGCAGTTCTCAGATCGGTTCGGGGTCTCTCTCAAAACGTATACAATGTGCAATAACCTGAGCTATAAACTGTTGTGTGGGACCACACTGGGGGAGGATGTAATGCGTTTACATCAAAGTCTCAATCTCTACTTTCTCTCTCTCTCTCTCTCTCTCTCACACTCCCCTCCTCCTGCCTTCCTCTTCCATTCTGTCCATCCAAGCTGGTGTTCCATTTCCAGACTCTCTTGGACAACTTTGAGCGGACGGTAATTGATGACAGCCGGTTGGCTAAAAGGCCAGCTGAGATCTTTGTTGGGAAGATGTTCAAGATGGAGGTTTGGGAGACCCTGCTAACGTCCATGAGGGTTGGAGAAGTGGCTGAGTTTTGGTGCGATGCCATCGTGAGTTAAAGTTCGCAATAATACCCC
>JAODLI010061630.1:3357-15137 GCA_027575585.1 Percopsis omiscomaycus | reverse complement strand
AGAGAGAGAGAGAGAGAGAGAGAGAGAGAGAGAGAGAGAGAGAGAGAGAGAGAGAGAGTGTGAGTCTGTTTGTGTGTGTGTGTGTGTGTGTGTGTGGATTCTCGCTGATTCCGGGCCCTAATAGGGGTGTGTGTTGTGTTCTGTATGTGTTCCTTATCTAGGGCCGCATGTGTTGACAGGTAGACAGACAAAGGCGGTGTCTGTTTCAGACAGAGCTAACTTTGTAGGGGGAACTTCCTGTTGCTGTTGCTCCAAACCGGGTTATGCCAGGTCAACTATTAACCCCAGACACCCACCAACCTACCCCCACCTAAACCTCCAGTTCTGTTACACCCCGACGCTGACCCAGATAACCTAACATAGACACACTTCTTCTACTGGCTTTTGTTTATTTATTTAATTTATTTTTTATTATTGTAAAATTTCAAGTCAACTGCCATTTTTCTTATGGCAGATATTTTGAATATTTCCCATTTTGTGCAGGGTATTTTAAATATGTATCATGAACCTATCCATAATACTGAGCAGAATTTGTGTTTTGGCTCCAAAAATCTGTCAATTGAGATGAATCTACTTTGAGCAGAAATGGTGTTTGGATATGAATTGAAAGCCCCAGACTGGACAAGTATTTGAGTATTAAGGGGACCTGTCTCTTTATGCCGTGTTTACCCCGAATGCAAACCAAATTTTTTACAAGTAATATAAAACAAAAAATGAATATTATTATAACTACGCCCAAAAAGTACAAAAATTTGTGTTTGGTAGATTATTTTTGTTGTAACAATGCTTCTTGGCAATAAATCTTGTACCATTGGAAAGCCTGATTATTTCCTTTTTTTTAAATGGTGTCCCATTTGTAAGGAACATGCATTTGTGGGATGAGCAGCAGAGCTGAGTATGTGGGCTGCACCAATGAAAAAATGCTTTCCTATGGTATAAGATTTATTGCCAAGAAGCATTGTATAGGTGGATGGTTGATTTATAGATGGATTGTTTAGTTGTAAATAAAGGAATCTTATCTTATAGTATCTCTATATACCCAATGCATTTTATAAATGTATATTTTATAATTAAACGTAATTTTTATGCCGACCTAGGAATTTCTTTTCTGTACTGCTTAAAGATGCCTCAACATTGTAGTAAAACGCAAATTCTGCACAGATATCATGCATGTACAGTATGCACAATATATGAAAATGCACGGTCCAAAACGTGAGGGTTTTCAAATTAAACCGCGTACTGATCCTATTGTCACACTTCCACACACTCGCCACTTTAAGTGCAAAGAGCAAAGATGTCAGCGATCTCCTGTACAGCCCACTAGCCTGTTATCTGTTGCCCATGTGTGTCCTACACATGTGTTTGTGTGTGTAGAGCAGTGAGGGCACCATGCCCAGAGTGAGAATCAAGCCGCGTGCCGTCACGGACTAGCTAGCAGCGTCAGCCAGCCGAAGCAGGCCTGGGAGAGTAGACAGTGGAGGTCCAGGGACCCCCCGGACCCCTCTCTCTAGAACACCCCACTCCTTCAACTTTTGTCCTTGTCTTTATCTCTCACATCCACCTCCTCTAATGCCCCCCACCCCCCACCCCCCCTCCTAACTCATGTCCTTGTTTCCTCTTCCTTCTGCCTGCAGCCCAACTGTTTGTTTGTCTAGTGGATGGTTGGATGGTGAGAGGTTGGGAATAGGAGACTGAACAGAGGATGGAGGCCTGGATGGGGGTGCTACGGGAGGCAGGGGGAGGGCACAACGATGGATGCACCAGATGGGGAGCAGACGCACTCTCAGAAAGACACAATAGTGAAACAAAACAGGATTTATTAGCCATTGGTTGCAAGGTTTAGGTCACCTAGGTCCTTGTGGTGTGTGTGTGTGTGTGTGTGTGCGCGCGCGCACGCACTAGCAACAACAACCTTGGAGCTCACTGTTTATTAGGCGGGTTTATGCTATCAATCTTTGCTTCAGTCTGTCTGTGTTTCTCTCTGTCTCTCTGCCTTCTTTCTGTTGTGGCTGTTGTTAGGAAAAACACGCTTTGCGCTCTTCATGGCCTGAAGAGTGTATATAAAGCCTTGTCGCCTCATATATTCATGCACCGCCTACACGCACGCTGAGTTTCAAACTATATATCATGCCTTCTGTCTGTGGCCATGGGCTAATGTGTGTTCGTATATTATTATTAGAGATGAACCAATACACTTATTTTCAGTTGCGATCCGATTCTGAAACCTGAATTTGGATATCTGCCATTACAGATACCAGAGTTATTTTTTCTAAAATATTATTATTGATGTTGTTGGTATTACAGTATGTATGTGTAAGGTTACACAAGGCTGTAGTAAGTGCACACAGTACTACTTATTAAAAGAGCAAAAACTGTACAAAAATGCCCTGCCCTCTGTCACAGCCTGCCAGCCAGCTCTCACTCATCTGCCAGCCTGCCCTCTGCCTCTGTCTGTGTTTTGCATTTGGGTCCAAAAACAAGCAAGCCTTAACACATGCAGGTGAAATAGCCTGATTCTTATATTTTGACATTTATACGTTTAACATTAATCGGCTCTCAAAATGTAGTTTGCGGGTCACGTTTTTTATGTTAAACAGGTCGGTCGGGGCTGTCGATCGCCATTAGCTCAGCCTAAAGCTCACAGCTACGTAGCCCACGGGTAGAACTGTCCAACCAAAACAATAATCAGACTATGGATCGGTATGTGGCCAGGTAACTGTCTTCGATATTGGATCGGATCGGTCCCAACTCTAATTACTCTATTTTAATGGTGCCATTGTGTTAACATTGTAGCATTGTTTGGTGTACTCTAACATGTGTGAATTCATGTTTCCATGTATTCCTAAAACAGGCTGTGGTTACAGATATAGCAGGGATATTAATTTGGTCACAACATGAAGCAAAACAGCGACATTGGTGCCATAAAGCAGTTGTACTACTGCTGTCCATCGTCTTTCTCACGGTCTCCCTCTCAGACAGATGTCCTGGTGGTGAGTTGTGACCTGATAACGGACGCAGCGCTGCACGAGGTGGTCGATCTGTTCAGGGCCCA
Source organism: Percopsis omiscomaycus (assembly GCA_027575585.1). Lineage (NCBI taxonomy): Eukaryota > Metazoa > Chordata > Actinopteri > Percopsiformes > Percopsidae > Percopsis > Percopsis omiscomaycus. The sequence continues at coordinate 12,085 of JAODLI010061630.1, read as the reverse complement.
CAATGCCACGCTAGCTATGCTGATGAGCAAGGCCCATGAATTCACTGAGACGGTCCCTGGCCAAAAGGGCAAGAAGACAACAGGTAACGTATGTTTTATCAAAAGAATACTTTGTATACCCCAAAATAATGATGATTATACAGACTGAAATTCTAGAAGAAATGGTTGTAACCCCATTCCTTCATGGAGGATGTAGCTGTGACATTTCTGACACAAAGTTGTTGATAGGGGACCAACATTTAGGGGGAAAAATCATTTTAAACAAATGTGTGGATATGAGGTATGATTAAATAATAGAATTGGAAAATGCATTTTTTTAAACACCTTAGCCAGCTTGCATTTTGTCCGTTTTACTTTATCGTGTTCAGGTACAGGAGCGCTAAACAGGTGCTGCTTTTAGTTGTCCTTAATTGTGGTGTTTTTCTTTTAATTATTGTTTATTCTTGCAGCTGAACAGCGGGACTTTGTGGGTGTGGACGATTCAGGGAAGAGATTATTGTTCATGGCCAATGAGGCAGACCTGGAGGAGGGACTATCGATCAGGAAGTCCATCATGAAGAAGTGAGTAAAGTACAACATTAAGTCTGATTTAAGTTGACAACCATTTGGGATATTTGATGCATGTATAAAGGTTTATATGCATAGTTGAATTAGAATGTTGTTCTTTTTTTCGCCCCTGCACAAGGACTTGAAACACTACAATTGTAGTACTTACTACGTCATTATTTACTAAAAGCAGAAAGTAAGGGCTTCTGATATTTTTTCAAATGGAATAGATTGAAAGTAAAAGTAGAAAAAGCTTATTTTTCCCCCCCAGAAATTTGCTACCCAGTCTTTCTTACCTCACCAGTTATATCGGAATTTAACTAATAATTTCCTAATAATTCAAAGAGTCATAGTAAAAGTACACCATTAATAGGCTTATTTTAGGCTTGCCCTGCTCCAACATGAGGTCAGAGCACATGTTCACTCTTAAGGAGTGGTCCTCAGCCTTATTTCCTCATTATCCTCTGGTCTATACAAGACCTAATTCAGACCACACAGATGCTGCAGTGGTGGCCTGCTTTCATCCCTTTTTCCTTTTTCTTTCACTTCTTACATCCATGAGGGAGATTTGTTTTTAAGCTTAAGTGTGTAGAGTTAAGGTGGGTGGTAGTGAGCGTGCGTGTGTGTTTGTGTGTGTGTGTGGATTTAGTGTTCCACAAACTTGTATGTTTAATCTCTATGGTAGCTCCCTTGTGACTGTTCTATGGCATCTTAGAGTGAATCCAAGGTATGTTAAGTTAACCTATAAATAATATTTTTCTTGCAAATGGCCTTTTAGAAACGCGTATAGCAAGATGAAAAAGGCTTTGTTTTACTTGCAACAACAACGGTCTTAAAATTCAGCCGAAGTAAAGGCAGGTTCAAAAGAGGCCTAAGGGTTCATCCATCCAAATGTTTCATCAAAGAAAAAATAAAACTTGAATCAATATGTTTCTATCAACTGTCGTGGATTGAAACGTCATGTTGTGCACGGCCCTTGATATATAAACAAAGTCAAAAATCTTAACTTGTCCTTTTTTCTGTTCCATTCAGGTTTTCTCTTATACCATATTCAAAATTCACATGGATGAAACTCCAATGTTTCCCATGTTTAGTATAGATGTAATGGAAATATTAACATTGCGTACATTCCAGTCCGAGGAGGTACTGTTACTGTATGTTCCAGTGTCATTTAGTAGTTGAGGTTCAGAGTGTGTCCTAATACCTGAATCCCTAAACCAGATGACAGAAGACAAGGTTGAGGATTTTTCACTTAATTGCTCAGGCTGTTTGGATCAAAATACCCAATTGGCTTTTTCTGATTGGGTTGTCAATATGTTTTTTTTCAATTTCACAGAAGAAGAAAAGAAACACTGAATGATGAGGTATTTTAAATCCTAAAAAGGTTTAAGGTCACTGTGTTCAATATGGTCCAGTGGCATTGGGATTTGATATAAAATCCTACTCTACCACATTGTAGGTGCCTCTTGTTGAAGATAAAATATAAAAACCTAGTTTGTGCAGCGCGTTTAGATTTCTAGTAAAAATGAATCTTGTAGGTTTGTCTCACTATCTGAATGGGACAGGTGATGCGTTCGATTCTTCTTAACTGTAATGGCACCCAGGTAGGTTTTTCGGTTCCAAATCTACTGTGTGTGGGATTGCAGGGCGTTGTGGGAGCTTGTAAATTCTTGGAGCCAGAGCCACTGTAATTTCTGGCCAATAAGAGTGAGGCCAGAGCAGCTGCTAGCGTGCTTCCATTCCCTCCTGTGCTCCCCCACCCTTCCCCTTCACACATGAACACACACACACACACACACACACACACACACACACACACACACACACACACCAAAACCTGGACACGTGCTAAAACAGAACAGCTCAAATGTGTCTGACATTCACTCAAATATACGCCCACTCACACTGTCACAGTATTGTGGCAACATATTGGGCTTACAGTTAAACATTCACAGCTTACAGTGGAAGAATTATAGCCTATAGGCCTATTTGACCATATGTTAGACAGTTGCCAGGCTGTCGCATTAAACTGAAACGCAAACATTAGCATGGCAATTATAGCCAAAATTCCAGTAATGAAATGTCAGTATATTAGAATGTTCACCATAGGAAGGAAATCACTGTATCCACACGCATGTGTGCGCACACACTGATGACTTCAAACACCTCTATACTAAACACTCCTGACCAAAATATGTGTACTGTTAAAAAAAAAAAAAAGTCCCATATTCAATGAAGTCCTAGAAGTTAAGTTATTTTGGTCAAGACTGTTGAACACACTGGTCCCATGTGTCTGGTAGTCCCCCTGTATCCAATTAAAACCGACTGCTGCTCAGACATTCTTGTCCTGGAAATAGTCTGGTGGGTTGCGAGAAAGCCAGGTGTGAGGTCTTTGTGTGGTATATAGGCTAGCTAATGAAAACTTTTGTTTTGATTTAGAGATGAGTTTTAGTAAGTTTTGCTGTCTTTGCCCAGTACAGGGTTATTGGTTCATTTTGGCTATACAGCTGTGAGGAAGGCCAGCCCCTGGGTTAACCCACCTGTGACCAATTACCACTTAGCTTCAATGACACACAAATCTTTCAATTAATGTATATGTCTACTATCAAATCTAATACATTGTATTAGACATGGTATAAGGCAGTATACGCAACATACTCAATGGCTGAACGATTAGCACAAAAGTCAACAATATTGCATAAACTATTTATACTTCATGGTGGTCTTGATTGGATTTGGATGTTATCTCTTATTGCCCCTTAGTAATGAGGCAAACAAAATGCTGTTGTTTTTTTTGTTTTTTTTTTTATTTTTACAATTGGTAATTTTACAATTGGTTTTTACAATTTTTACAATCAGTGTTCCTCTGACATGAGATTTGTCCGTACTGATTTTTTTGTCACTTCCAAAGCCCACCCTTTAATATGAAACAGCGTTGATAACCAGTGTTTTGAAAATGTGTGCTAGGTCACATAGAAACCCTCAGTTTTTCTGCCAAAATTAGTGCATTAGCTGGTTTGTGATTTCCTCCGAACTGTGGTCTGTTTTTCAGTTTTCCCTATGTAAAATGTATTTTGACCCACAGTGTAGGAAGCATCTACTGTATGATCTCCCAGAGTAAGCATGCAGTTTGTTGTGGTGCCATAGGAGCACCATGTGCTGGCCTGCGAAGGAACATGCTTGTAAGATGTAAATATATTTTGGGAAACTTTTATTTTGTTATTTATTTTTTGTATCTGTGTTTGGCCATGTGGTAGAAACCAGACAGTTAATTAGGACATTACCATTCATTCTAGTTGGTTTGAGTCATGCACTGTAGGGTCCTAGTTGTAATCATTATTGTGTGTGTGTGTGAGAGAGAGGACTGTGCCTTCTCTCCCACTGTGGACATTAAGACCAGTTTAGTAGTAAGTCATTAAGCCCTGGGTTGAGTCATCCCTGCCCTGTGGAGGTACTAAATTCCCTCATCAATCATCACAGTGCTGAAAACAACAACCTAAAAGCACATGTCACTGCTATAGGGGAATAGTGAGAAGTCTAGGCCTATGTGCTGTAGCTCAGTAGTCCCAAGCAAAATCCATTGAACTAGCACGGCACTATTAAATGTTTATTTTATCAAAGGTATTTTTTGGCACGTTAATATCAACGACATGCCTTCCTTCACCGAATTATGACATTAACCTACTCAAGACATTTTTTCCTAGTAAACATTCCCTGTCTTTGGTTAGTTAGGATCATTGCTTTATTTTAAGAATGTAAAATGTCAGAATAATAGTATTTAGATTTAGTAGTAAATAGATTTATTTTAGCCTTTCTTTCTTTCATCACATTTTCAGTGGGTCAGAAGTTTACACACACTCAATTAGTATTTTGTAGCATTGCATTTAAATCCTTCCACAAAGTATTTCACGAAAAGTTGATGGAATTTTTGGCCCCTTCCTCCTGACAGAAATGGTGTAACTGAGTCAGGTTTATAGGCCTCCTTGCTCGCACACGCTTTTTCAGTTCTTCCTACTAATGTTCTATTGGATTGAGGTCAGGGCTTTGTGATGGCCTCTCCAATACCCTAACTTTGTTGTCCTTAAGCCATTTTCCCACAACTTTGGAAGTATGCTTGGGGTAATTGTCCATATAGAAGACCCATTTGCGACCAAGCTTCAATATAGCCACATCATTATACAGTAGTTTGTGAAGTGCACTGGTCCCTCCTGCAGCAAAGAACCCCCACAACATTCTGCCACCCCCTGTGCTTCCATTTTTATTTCATCAGACCAGAGGACATTTCTCCAAAAAGGAAGATCTTCGTCCCCATGTGCAGTTGCAAACCGTAGTCTAGCATTTTATGGCAGTTTTGGAGCAGTGGCTTCTTTCTTGCTGAGCGGCCTTTCAGGTTATGTCAATATAGGACTTGTTTTGCTTTGGATATAGATTCTGTACCTGTTTCCTCCAGTATCTTCACCAGGTCCTTTGCTGTTGTTCTAGGATTGATTTGCACTTCTTAGTACGTTCATCTCTAGGAGATGGAACATTATGAGGGGTATGACTGCTGCGTGGTCCCATGGTTATACTCGCGTACTGTACAGATGAATGTGGTGCCTTCAGGCGTTTGGATGAACCAGACTTGTGGAGGTACGCAATTGTTTTTCTGAGGTCTCGGCTGATTTCTTTTGAATTTCCAATCATGTCAAGCAAAGAGGCGTTGAGTTTGAAGGTACAGTAGGCCTTAAAATACATCCACAGGCACACCTCCACTTGACTTAAATGATGTCAATTAGCCTAGCGGAAGCTTCTAAAGCCATGATATAATTTTCTTGAATTTTCCAAGCTGTTTAAAGGCACAACACAAAGGTCAACTTAGTGTATGTACCCACTGGAATTGTGATCTAGTGAAATAATCTGTCTGTAAACAATTGTTGGAAAAATTATTTGTGTAATGCTGAAAGTAGATGTCCTAACCGACTTGCCAAAACAATCACTGCATCTCTAAATAGGTCACACATGCACACTGACGAGCCATGCCAGGTTTAGGTGAAGCGGTGAAGTCAATGTGCCATTTTCCCCACACGAGGGCCAGTGAGGGCGTGTAGGCGGGGCGGCGGTGTTTATTGTAGCCTTGGAGACGATATGGTTTTCTTTGGCTTGCACTTCATAAATGTCACATTTTAAACACCGCAAGATCTTAGAAGGCTAGCAGGCCACCTTCTGGGTACTTGTACTCCTTGTGTTTGTGTGTGTGTGTGTGATTTTGCACAGTGGCCCCAAGTCAAAAAGCACCTTGCTTGAAATACCATACAGCAGTTCTGCCCTGCAAACATGTGCTGTATGGTGGCTGATGGAGGACAATGGACAGATGTCACTAATTTGTTTTTTAAATAAGCCTCTGCTTGTCAATGGGTTACCTGGCTTATGTCAAAGCATTAAGTAATAAAAGAAAAGGGCTTTTATTAGTTGACAAGTAACCATTTGTTTCCCTCTCTGACCCACAGACATCCCCGGATGCACATCAAAACAGGCCTTGTGGACGCTCACCTCTACTGTCTGAAGAAATCTGTTGTGGATTTCCTCACTGACAACAAGTGAGTTGTGTTTTGGTTTTTTTCCATTTGCTTCGTCTGTGGGGGAAAGGGGAAAATGCTTCTGTTTTCACATTAACTTTCACTTAAGTGAAATGAGATAACAATGTAAAAAAAAAGTCAATTTTCAGTTTGTAAATTATTTTGAAATGTCTTCTCTCCTTGATTTATGCACTGACAACTTTAAGGCATAGCCATACACAGATCTGTGCACATACACAATCAAAGTGGAAAATTAAAGTGTAGGAATACCCCCACGCACACATCCACACAGAAAGGAGCACATATCCACTGGAATCTGTAAGTGTTAAATATGGCTGCTTGGCATGTAAAGCTTTGAAAGGCCCTGTTAGCGGGTTATTCTAGCGAGGTGTTAATTTGTTTTACTATGTGTCACTGAGGCAGGCTGTTAGGCCATTTGCCCTAATAGTGAGAGGCTGTGACACCGAGCCTTCTGTAACCAGCCAGGTGCTTGACCTTGACCAAACTGTGTTATGCAGCATTGAATTAGATTGCACAGAAAGCACCTCCTTGTTAGGAACAACAGTGTTTGATTTATACTACCTATTTATGCACGTGGACATTGAAGCTTATATTTGTACACATTCACAATATACTCGCCATAGATAATAAACAGAATCCGATTGGCCAGCACAGTAGCAGATCCTGAAGTTGGACAATGAACCACTGATGGAACTAAACCGCTGTTTGTGATTAGAGGACACAGAAGCGCAGGTCCTGATTTGTGACACAGAAACACATTCTCTGACCAGGAAATGCAGCGAATCACAATGTTCAGGACAGTGAACAGATTAAAGACTGGTCTTCATTGCAGGTTTGGTGGGCCTTGCAATGTTCGCAGCTTTTGCTTTAGCAGGCAGAATGCACAGATGCTTTTCCATGTGCACACTTTGTTGACAAGATCTGCAATTATCACAACAGATGTACCATTCTGTTCTTTGCCTGGAATCTTTTTTTTTCTTCTCCTAATAATGTTGACTCCTTATTTGGAAGATTCAGCAAATTACCAAAGCTGGTTTCAACACACTCTTAACTTGTTCCCTTCCCATTATGTAGAAATAGACGTGAACGTTTTCATTTTCCAGAAGATGCTGATATAAAGCTTTATATGACATTATCTTTCCATTCATCCTTGTTGACTTGTTTCCTCTTACCTTCAGCTCTTTTCTTTAGCTTTTTTCACAGTTTCATAGTTCTCTCTCTCTCTCGTGCACTTTCTCTCTATCTCCCTCACTGGAGGAGGAAAATAGACAGAGTAACTGTTGTTTTTCTCTTGTCATTCAGATGGAAATTCTAATCTCCCTTTTTAAAAGGCAATAAGACAGAGTGAGCAGAGCGAGGCCCGGGGGAGCACAGCACTGAGCCCAGCACAGTGCAGAGGGGAGGACAGAAAGAAGGGGAAATTGCCTCAGGGTTAACACAGGGAGGGAGATTAGATGGCATGATTCAGCTAGATTTCTCATTAGCCTGTAAAAAAAAAAAAAAAAAACTACATTGCTAACTTTTGTATTTTAATTGCTTTTTTTGTTGCATTCTTTTATTTGATTATTTGGTGTATTGTGTATGGCATTGTCTGTCTTATTAATTTGTCTTGTTGTTATCACTACTATTTTATATTAAATACATGCATACAATTCAAATCACAGGCATGTGATTGGACCAAACATGCATGCATCCACACAGGTGTATGTGTACAATGTGCTCTGAGTAGCTTAATTCTTACTCGCAAAGAATATTCTACTGGCCATATCTTCTCACCTGCATCATATTACCTGACAGTAGCTCACATTATGTGTTTATTTCCTCTCTCAGATCCATTTCATCAATTCGTGGTGAACTGGTACCATATCTGGTGCGGAAGCAGTTCTCCAAAACCACCAACAGCCAGAGGACCAAAGACGATGTGGAGGAACAGAACCAGAAGAAGAGTGATAGCAGTGTAAATCCAGGTTGGTTTTTAGTAGCTGTTTTGATGAAAGGAAGTGGTGGGATTTTTACAAAATGCCTCAAGGCAGCATACTGTATGTGTAGTAGTTATTTAGCTTAATGAGTGTCAGTGATTCTAAATATGTTGTTATAAATGCAGCTTACCCGTAGTCTACAGTATGGTCCATATAGTGCAAAACATCTCAACCAAGTATTTCAACAATTTCGAGAATCTGGATAATCTTTCTCCTCACGCTGGTTTCCAGTGCTATTATTTCCCCAGTTGAGACCGTTATGGAATCTGTAGGCATGAATTAGTGTGGTGGTGTGCCTTCACTCTGTCGTCTGGTTTTGTTTTTTCCTTTTTTTTCTGCTCAGTTTAACCACTACAGTTACCTGGGAGAAAGACCTCTTAATACTGGGTGTACAGAATATAATCAAAATACTGTCTAAATCAGTGGCCCACCCATCTGGGGGCATACTGAGGCCTCCACTGAGGCCCAGCTATAAGCAGTAGAGGCCCAGCTATAAGCAGTAGAGGCCCAGCTATAAGCAGTAGAGGCCCAGCTATAAGCAGTAGAGGCGCAGCTATAAGCAGTAGAGGCGCAGCTATAAGCAGTAGAGGCGCAGCTATAAGCAGTAGAGGCGCAGCTATAAGCAGT
>JAODLI010061619.1:0-15144 GCA_027575585.1 Percopsis omiscomaycus | reverse complement strand
TGCAACGTTCGGAGGTGGCGAGCACAAAAAGAACGACTAAAAAATACCAACAGCCAAAGGAAAGCTTTCCGTGGACCTCAAAGTGGCAAGTTTGCAGAACTTGATGACAGAATCTATGAATATGTGAAAACGTCAGGATGCGATGCCAATCAAATTATTTTCTGTTGAAAACCTGGAAAAGTCTGGAAAATGGGGGGTCGTCTTATATTCGGATACATACGGTAATTAGTAAAACTTGAAGTTATAAAGGTAGTGATTTGTTCACAGATTATGATATGTTTTGTTTAACTCACTTATAAAGCGTATAAAACTTACTTATAGAGCACTTATCAAAATAAAGTTACAAAAAAATAAATAAATACAGTAACACTTTAACAACAGTAATATAAAGTAAAAGTAAAATATATAAATGAAAGTATACAATTAGATAATATATACATATGAAAATACAATAAATACAATTAGAAAAGGGAAATAATATCCTTTCTAATAAAAGTTTAAAAAACGATTTTAAAGATGGCACTAATATTAAAGCTGTCTTGCTGTAGAGTAAAAAACTGACAGTCGCTTAGTTCTAGTGGAGAAACCCTTGCTTTGTCTTAGCTTGCATTATGAACTGGCTTTTCAGAAAAACAAGGCAGAGCTAAAGGAAATGACCAAGGGGCTTCAGTTAGCATGGCTGGTACTGTCTGTGCCAGTGTTCTGGCATTTCTTGCAGTAAGATCACATGGCAAACCAGGCAATCTGCTTCCAAAAAGATCCCACAAGCCAGTCATGGCTGTTTAGCCAGAGATAAACATTTAGAAGATCACATTCACATACAGTATACTATGTAGTATAGAGATAGGATACCATTTGAATTAGTATTGAAATACTGAACAAAGCCCAGTGAAGTAAATATAGAAAGTTATAATAAGGCAGAGAGGGGAGCATTTGCTTTGCATTCATTAGTCAAATATTTTATGTTAATTTGATGTTAGCGTTAAGAATTCATTGGTCTTTACTTTGTTATGAATATCATAAGTCATTTCTACATCTACTTTTGAATATCTACAGTATCAGTAGAAAATCATTTTTTGTCAGTGATACTAGGCTACAGCTGGAGGGCAGAATACAAGTTCTAAGTTGTTTGGTGTTACACCTGAAAACCTCTTCTGTGATGCGTACAGTGTTTGTCTGTGATGCGTACCTTGTGCTGATAGTGTGCAGACCACCACTACTGCCCCCACCCCCGTCACTCGTAGCATACAGTAACGGTACATACTGTAAACATAGGTAAACAAACCAGTTTACATAGAGCCAGTCTGTGCCCCACTACAGAGGACCCTCTGTGCTAGGTAGTTAGCATACTCAGTGAGCTCCTGGGTTTTCTTTGACCTGAGTAGGCAAGTGATGTCACATCCTCCTGTGTGGATACTGGGGCAGTGTTATGAAGCTGTAGTTTTGCTCTTCCAGTTTCACAGTGTAGTGTTCTGTCCTTGTTTTATATCATTGGTTCTCAAACTGTTTGTCTGGACCCTGGGAGAGTTAGCAACGCTTTTCAGGGGGTTTTGACATTTTGTTTTTTAATTGTTATTTTTGTTTGTTAATTGATATATTTCAAAAATATATTTTTTAAGGACCATTATGCATTTTGGGGGTCACAGGTTAGAGTTTGAAAACCACAATTTCATTTAAGTTTCTTTGCATGAATAAGCACAATAGATGTGTTTATATATTTCTTTGCCTTTGTCTTTCAGATTATAGCTACTTCTTTAAAGGTGCCCACTATTTCAAGCTTGAGGATAGCAGTCTGAAGATTGTCAAGTTGGGTGAAATAACAAAGGACTGGCTGGGCTGTTAAACATTGCAGAATCGCGTACCAAGGTGACCTTTAACTTAATGAAGATGCTTGCCTGCTGGAGGTCACCACAGGGCTCGCCATCGAAGGGCTTCAGCCCAGCAACCCCACACTCTCATGAGTGTCAGTGTACTATCCAGTCTGTATAACCAGACACAGCTTTGTAGAAACACAGAGCTTTCTGCAAGAGCTGAGCATAGACGACTGGATATTTTGTTATATTACTGTGTGATATAGGCTTTTTATTTTTAATGACCCCTGTTTTATTTTTGGTTTGTTTCGTTTCTCTTTGTTAAAATCTCAGACATCAGGTATGTCCAGTTGGCATTTAAGAAAACAGTGCTATATTGTGCTGTGAGATATTGCCATTTCATGCTAATTTGAATCTCAAAGACTGTTTTACACTTTGAAGGGAACTTGTGATGGCTTCAGACTACGCTAAAGTCAACAGTGTATAAAATGCATCTTTATAAATTTCTCAATGTTTTAATTAACACGATTGTCTCATTGTTGTGAAATACATTTTGAGAATGTACAATGTGTCTCAACCGAAAATGGTGCTTCAGAATTTGCTTTTTGCATATAGTCCTATATATAGCTAGTTTATATTCTGTGTAACTATGCCTTATGGGACTATTTAGTATGCTTTGGATGACAGAAAGTATGAGGTTATTCAATTCATGGGCCACATTATTTTTCATTTGGTTAGCACTTTGTGTAGGACTATAGTGGGGATCTATTCAACATGGAGACCACATTATTGTCACGGTACCTCCATACTGTACTCACTAATGGTAAAGAAAGATTAATGGCACAGGTTGCCTACTGGGACTGTATAGGTTTGCTGCATGATGGAATCATGACAAGAGTACCAAAATAGTATTTTTTAGTTTTTTGTTTTGATATATATTTCCTTTCTTGGAATTTAACTCTACAGTACATACTGATAGTGTTGTTTTATGCTTTTGCACTGTTTTTTCATCAATAAATATGAATGGTCAATACACTATTACACGATATGCATGGGTTGTTACAGATTCACTGATATATATTGTGACATTCAATACTAACTGCACAATGTGAATTTGGCTAAGATTAAGTTCCTTCTGAAGAATTAGGCCTACTGAATATTATTATTTCTGTAGATATATTGCGCCATCCTACGGTTATTTGGTGAAATGTATTGAACAAAATTACGTCATCACGTCACCTTACGCATTAAATCTAATGTCCCAATAATAGTGTCATAGTCATACATCTAAAGTATAAGTCAGTAAGTGTAAAATATATCTAGTTCGATTCCTTTGGCCTACTGTACCTAAAAGTTACAGTTAAAAGACATAAGTAGTCTAGCCTAATTAAAAAAAAGACTTGATCTCCAATTTCTGTTTGGAATACATTTTGTAATATAGGCTAATGTCGCATATGGCGCGCATTACGTTATGCTGTAGGTTTAAAGGACTCAAAGGGGTGTTTACTAGGCATGGATGTATTATACTAGGCCTATAGGTATTACGTATTATCCTCTCCCCGCAGCCCATTGTAGGAGGGGCCTATCGCGAAGCGGACAGCAGCTCCAGCCACTTCTCGTGTTATCCGCGTAGTGCAGTGTCTGTCAACATGAACAGATGTGAGAGACTGACGAATGTTGAGGAAGTGGAATGACAGCAGAGGCACAGTCTCATATTATTTGTCATATAGCTCAGAATGCCGCCGCAGAGAGTGTTCGCCTTGCCGAGGCAGCAATCGCTGCTCCTGCCCGAGGTCATAAATCCGTTTGTTCAAGAAACGACATTGACAAAGGCTGATATAATAAAAGTGAGTATGGTATTTAAGTTAACTGCTTGTTCATCTTTTGGCAGCAAGATAGTTTTCCATCACGTCTGTATAAGCTATAACTCACGGCGCGCGCCGTCCACTTCCACTGTGATATGATAACACACAGGTAGGCTTCATTGTAGCAGGGCCTAATCTCATCCTATGAACCATAACAATCTGTTTGCAAAGCCTCTATGCAACATAAACAGTGGGACCCGTTGTGTGTCTCTTACTAAATTCCCCAAGTGATTTGTGGCTTTTCAGACCATGCATGATTGGAGCATTGTTATTTGACCCTGAAATAGAGTGTTTATGCCATGTTTTTGTGTGTATCCTCTCAAGTGTGTGCTCCTTGGCATATTCCTTGTGCCCATCCGTGGCATCCTGATGTCACTGGTTCTCCTGGTGATGTGGCCGGTGGCAGTCGTCATCACCTTCATGCACCCTCTGAAAGGCGCAGTGGAGCCCATGACTGGATGGAGACGGTAACAAGGAAAAAGGACCTATCAGGGAGTCAGACCTCTCACTGGCTCAAGAGCCGGTGTTATAACACAACTGTGCCATTTAAGATGAATGTCCTGAAGCGTATATAAAGTAGTCGACAGTGATACAGACAGAACTATTAAGTGTACAGGCCTGGTGGGTCATCTAACCGATGTCATCTGTGCCATTTAATTCTGTAGCTGTGTAAACCCAGCACACTAAAATATTTTACTGAAGCAAGCTGAAGAAAGAATGTATTTCTGTCTAAATGCATTCTTGCCAACATGTTCTCATACTTGTGGTTGCTATTGTGGCATGTATGGAAGGCACAAAATATGTCCTCTCTCTACAATAGATCTTATCTGAATTTAGATTGTTACAGGAAGTGGTATTCAGTAGAGGCTTGATCATACAGAAAAGGTTTTCAGAAATCAGGAAATTATTTCAGACTATGTCTAACTTTGTGAGCCGACCTCCTGGTTATTGCCAAGATAAAAATATACATGTGTGTATATATACTTATACATGTACATTTTATAGGGATAGACCGATTGCGTTTATTCTGGGTCATTTCTGATTATCGGGCAGGATAGTCTAGTGGTCTAGGTGTTGGACTCCCAGCCAGAAGGACGTGGGTTCGAGCCCCAGAGTCGGCTTACCTGTAAGCATCCTTGAGCAAGATGCCTAACCCCTACCTGCTCCATTTAATTGTAAGTCGCTTTGGATAAAAGCGTCTGCTAAATGCTTTAACGTTACCTTTCTTTTTTTAAACCCTGACCGGCGGGTTCCAGCCCTGTTCCGGTTTTCATAGTGAAGCTTTCACAATTTATTTGACGGCACTTAGTACATTTTTACAGTCCCTTAGCTGTCAGCGCTTGTGTTCGTTTTGACACTTGTACAAGGCACCGTCCATTTAACAGGACTGATAAAAAATAATAAGCCACGTAGCCTACTCTTTTCAGTGAGATGACCAATAATATGCTAATAGATTTGCTCTCTGTGTTGAATTTAAAAAGATATTGACGCTCAAAGTTCGAATGTCTATTAACTTATTCTGACACACATCTGCTATAGTATAACCTTCATTCATGAAATAATAGAGTGCTTGCGCAAACATAACACTGGTGACAAGCTTCATCAAAACGTCACACCTGTGACACTGTGACTACCTCTGCTGCCAGCTCAGAGGCGCAAAACACACAACATTCCTTACCTTTTAAACAGAACGGCAAGGCAGAATGAAGACGCAATATTCCCACATTGAAAACGCGGTGTAAAAAGGGGATCTCCGCTGTAGTTCATCCACTATTAGCTTATCCTTTGCGGACAGAGATTGTGTGCATTGAGCATATAGGCCTACGCTTCCCGAACATAGGTCGGCCAAAATAGAAAAAAACAGCCGATTACCGATCGCGTGTTAGGAGCAAAATCCGGTTGATGGCCAGTCGACCGGTGCATCTCAAAAATTTTATTAAAGCAATAATAAATAATTAATCAAAGTTATTTCTTTTCATAATACTCAAATCGTATGGCCCTATGGGAGGGCCAAGTCTGGTCAAACCATCCTGAGTTTGCACGCTCTGGCTCTACGATTTGCTTTGCACATCAACATGGAAACTCTGATTTCAATACCGCTTGTCTCTCAGGTTTATGTGCCGCTGGGTGATGGCTGCCATTGGCAGGGCCTACTACTTCGCCATGGGCTTCGTGGTGGTGGTGAAGGGTAGGCAGGTCAGCAGCAGTGAGGCCCCCATTCTGGTTGTGGCCCCCCACTCCACCTTCTTTGATGGGATAGTGTGCATCGTAGCAGGCCTGCCCTCAACGGTGTCCCGCATGGAGAACCTGGCTACACCAATTTTTGGCAGTGAGAAACCTTTACATTCTTCTGTTCTGTTTTAATAGGGTGGGGCTGTTGTGGTTTACTCATTGTGAAGTCTCAGCTGTTCTGGTTAACTTTTGTGTTTGTGTGTGGGGGTGTTGGGAATAACGTATATTCTCTTACTTGAGCTACTTTAGACCATATAGATTAGTGATTGGATTAGATGGAATACTATTAGTTTACAAAATGAGTCACATTTACACTAACGTTCAAAAGTTTGGAATCACTCAAAAAACTTTTTCCATGAAAATTTGTATCAATAAAATAAGTTGTAAAATGAAAATTAAATATAGTCGAGACATTGACAGGGTTGGAAATAACCGTTTACCCTTGAAATAACAATTTTGTGCTTCACACTTTGTGCTTTTATCAAATAATCCTACTTTTGCAGCAATTACAGCCATGTAGACCTTTTGCATTCTAGCTGTAAATTTTTGAGGTAATCTTCAGTAATTTCACCCCAAGCTTCCTGAAGTACTTCCCAAAAGTTAGATTGGCTTGATGGGCACTTTTGTACCATATGGTCAAGCTGCTACCACAACAGGGTTGAGATCTTGGGACTGCACTGGCTAATTCATTACAGACAGAATACCAGCTGACTGCTTTTTCCCTAAGTAGTTCTAGCGTAATTTGGAGCGGTGCTTTGGGTCATTGTCCTGTTGTTGGATGAAATTGGTTCCAATCAAAGGGTATGGCATGTCATTGCAAAATAAGGTTATAGCCTTATTTGTTCAATATGCCTTTTACTCTGTACAAATTTCACACTTTACCAGCACCAAAGCCATCACAATAACTCTACCATGCTTGACGGATAGTGTCAAGCACTCCTCAAGCATCCTTTCATTGGATCTGCACCTCACAAAAGTTCTTCTCTGTGATCCAAACACCTGTTTTCCTTTTACTAGCAATTTTCAGATGTTTTTTTCTTTCAAACTGTGCCTAGAAGGCCAGCATCCTGCAGTCCCCTCTTAACTGTTGATGAGACCGGTGATTTATTGTTTTGGGCATTGCTGTCAGCTGAGGACCTGTGAGGCGTCTGTGAGGGTTTTCTAATGATGAATTCGTCTTTTAACAAGATAATTAAGGATTAGCTAACAAAATGGACCCTTGGAACACATGGTTGCTGGGCCTTTGTATGCCAATGTAGATATTAAAATTAAAAAATTCAGTCGTTTCCAGTTATAATAGTCATTTACAAAAATAACAATGTTTAGACTCTATTTCTGATCAATTTAATGTTATTTCCATTGAAAAAATAAATATATATTTTCTTTCAAAAACAAGGACACAAGGACATTGCTCAGTGATTCTCAACTTTTGAATGGTAGTGTATTTTTATAACATTTTGTCAAAACAAAAAGTATCAATAGGTAATGTGAGATGCTGATTTCTTACATATTTATTATCACAATAATCATATCCCTGTGTGCCTCATGTTATTTTTTTCCCCACAAGCAGTAATCATAATTAACTTATTTTTACTCTACAAAGGGCTTTGATAGTCAGATGAGATCAAAAGCATATTAGCAAGCAAAACAAACATGTAAACCAACTGAAACAGAAGACAATAACAGAAAATCAGCAACCTCACAGGTAGAGGGGGTGATGACATTAAATATCAGATATCAGTTATGTTAGTTTTCTGTTATCAGATTTGAGAAAAAGGCTGCTCTATATTCCTAGAACAATCTGCTGAAGCTTATTATCACAGTATCAGTATGTGGCTGAGAGACAATAATTTTAATAATATTCAGTTTCATAATATTATTAATACATGATAATATCCAGTTTAAATTAACAAATTCAGGATCATGCTGGTTTGTGTGGTGATGATACGTTAAAAGGACAATCACAGATTATTGCTGTGAATGTTGCAGAACAAATGTTTTAGTTTATTAACGCAAGAACGCCTACCTCACCTGAAAACTAGTGTGGTGCTCCAGACCGCGAGCTCCAATTGTGTAGCTACTAACAAATGTGTATATTCAAACACTCTAGTAGTTTAGAGGCACTTGGAGAAGAGAAGAGGCATTTGGAGAAGTTAAGCCACCTTTTCATGGCTACTCTCTTCGAGAGCTGTGCTGTCTGTCCCACCCCCACACCAGTTGTTTTCAAACAAAACAAGTCAGTTTGCAGTACTATGGGTGTGATTTTGGGAAACACAATGGGGCAAAATCTGTGATTGTCCCTTTAAATTACGTTATTCTGCATTTAAGATCTTACTCAATTAAAGCATGTATATTACAGTTAAGATGGTTAACTCTTACCAGGAGCACAGGAGCACTGGTTTTACGCTTTCAAATTTTTGCTCATTCTGGTTTTGGCCTTTAAGTGAAAGTGTGTGTGCTGTGCAGGGTGTTTGCGCTGCCTGCAGCCTGTCCTGGTGTCCCGACAGGACCCTGACTCCAGGAAGAACACTATCCGGGAGATAGACAGCAGAGCCAAGTCAGGAGGCCTCTGGCCACAGGTCTGTATTCATAGACTTCATGCTTCATTTCAAAGTCATTCTTATTTAAGTACAAATAACATTTTTGGTTATATATTTCCTTTTTTGGAATATAAGCTACAGCAATTGCACCAAGTTCAGTTAAACTCTAAAACGGCTCATCTTAGAAAATAGTTAAGTATGAGTAACATTGCTTTAATACTGGATAAAAGTATATTTAATCTTGTTTCCTAGATTTACAATGTCATAACATCAACTGTAGCATGAGGCTATAATATAGCTTTGTTTTATAGGTGCTGATTTTCCCGGAGGGGACCTGTACAAACCGCTCATGTCTTATCACGTTTAAGCAAGGTCGGTGGTTGATCCTGAGAGCCTGTGTTATCTGCCTTGATCTGGTCCAAAGATATTTGTTTTACCTGCCGGGGCAAGCACGTTTTCCTCCTTTGATTGACTGTGAGGTCCACCTCAACAGGAAAGTTCCTATAGGGTCTGGCCACATTAAAACACAAAACAAAACAAAACAAAAGACATTTGCATGTGGACTCAGGGGCGGTGCCAAGGGGGGGATGGGGGGGCCACGGCCACCTTGATACAATCGCTTCCCCCCTACTGGACCCCCTCGCAAGTCACATATGCATGATATGCTTCTGAGTATGCATAATATGCTTCTATCTGATCATTTACATTAGGTAGCTACTATACATTTAAATCAATAATGTATATTTTTCATAACAGTTCATGTGAAAGAAAATAACAAATGCATAGCCAGCCAGCCGCTTTTGACCGTCCGTCACTGCGTCACACTCGATCCCTCCCCCGGCCTGCTGCTGCACAGTGCACTGCCAGATTAAAGTCTGCCTCATGCAGTCCCTCCAGGATCTTTCCATTGCAATAATTCACGCAAATTCAGCCAATCACTGCATTATTTGGAATGGCTTGTAATGTTGTCCTATTTCCTCATATTTCCGCATAAAACAAATCTCAAGAGAAAAAAACAATTAGTATCCTATTGAACATAACGTTCACATGATCACCTGCCATCTTCATTTAGTAGCCTACTCACAAATGTTTTTTTGCAGAGACATGATTCCAAATACATCTCATTTACCGACCAAAAATAATGGCCAAAGACATGGCTAAGCAGCACCCAAATTTGTTTCATCAGAGTGGAGGTGGCAAACTTTTTTGCATTCTGTGAAACTTGGTGCTGGAACACAAACATAAGTCCTCCATTGAATTTAGGTAAAATTGGTTTGATGTTTGCACATTCGGATATTCCGGCATACATAACTCACGATCAAATCGTGCAAAACGTGTTTGGCAAAAGACACAGCAACAGGCGAATAAAGCTGTATTGAAAAGAATGTAGTCTAATAGGGATATGAATAGGTTGTGAGTAGGCTATAGTAAAATGTACATTGTCCATGATGATACTTTGTTTGTTTTTCATTTTTGGACATAATACATGTATATTTATTTACAAAAAGACAGCAACAGGTGAATAAAGCGGTATTGAAAAGAATGTAGCCTAATAAAGCAGGGATATGTATGTAGTTATCTAGCTATCTACCTAACAACAGCAGAATCATTATCAATCTTCCGCAGGAGACTTAAAACCTACCTCTTCAGAATGAATTTTGGTACCTCGGCCACCGATCTTTCTACTTCATAGCACTAAATAGTCTGTATGTAGTAATCTATTGCCATTATTCAATAGGCTACCATAATATTCGAAAGATTTTAAGTAACTTTTATGATAATCTGCCAAGTGCTGCCCTAATAAAATGACTGGACCTAGCTGGCTCCCCCAGTAGAAAAGTTCTGGCTACACCTCTGTGTCTCTGAAGTACCACAGTGCCAACAATGTGCCTACAGGGCCAACAATCATTTGCTTATAGCACAGAAAGTGCAAGAGGCTTCCATTAAAAAAGCATTCCATCCCGCCAAATGCAAATCCTGAACACAGTAGAGCACACAGCAGGAACAATGAGTATTGTTACTTATACGTTGTAAATATGAACTGTACTGTAAAAGGATGATATTGTATTGTGGTTGCTGAAGGAGAGAGGGAACAAGCTCTGGTATCTCATTTCAAGTTCACAACTCAAAACAAGTGGTAGATTAGTATTACTCTTTATGGTTTACCGTTTGGATTGTGTTAATATATCACCGCCACTAATACATGCTACTGTGTTAGTGTTCTTAAATCAAAATGCATTATAATAATTATATTGTATTATATTAACAAAACTTAACTAAACCCCCCCCCCCTCAGGAGCCTTCATCCCAGGTGTTCCAGTACAACCTGTACTTTTGCGATATCCCAACAAACTGGTAGGGCTGTCCATCCTAATGCCTTTTGTGTGGTACCTAGTTAATACAGTATGTGATGATATAAATCTGTTTTGCGCATGGTATTTGGTATGTGTGCAGATTTGAGTTTACAGGGGGCGTGCTTTCACTCCTGTGAACTCCTTGTGGCCATAATTGCACACAATTTCACACTACATATAACCTCTTAGTTACAGTATGTTCATTATTTGTTGATAGATGTGTATAGGACTTACTAAGATTTATTTTATTACAGGACACAGTAACTTGGACATGGCAAGGTTTCGGTTCGTAAGTATCAGTTAGCAGTCATCTAGCTAACCATTTTCAACCAATTTAGTTTCAACAAATTATGTACCAAAATATGTTGCTACATTGCAAACTAATTTGTCTATTGGGGCTTTCAAAAGGAAATTCTGTTAGATTTCACATACCAACTTCTGCTTTTTCACCACACGAAGAAGAAGGAAGTGTTAGCTAAGGGCCTCGGATATGAGAAATTTGCTCTACAGTGACTTTTGGAAAGGATGATATCCAAGATGTGGCAATGTTCTATTATGAAAAATGATAAAGATTTGTTTGTGTGTATTTATTTGTTTTGATGCTGCTCTTTTCCAGGAAGAAGTTACTGCTTCTCACCTTGTCCCAGCTGTACACCACAGTAGAAATAGAGGTAAACCATATACAGTATATAACTGCAGAAATAACTGCTTGAAAGTCTCTGGGTCTGCATTACCATTTCAATTTGTTTTATTAACTGTGTAGCCTTTTCTGACAGTGTTTGTGTTATAATTTAACCATAATGGCACACAGGATTAAGTGTGATAATTCTGTTCTATTAATAAAATAGCCAAAATACATTTTCTACAGACGACCATATAATGTCCAGAGAGCTATTGTGTTGCATAAATGTTGGTTTGTTGTTTTTTACATGCTTGACATTTCTCATCTGTTTCCTCTGGTTCTCAGTTCTTGCCTCCTCAGATCCCCACAGAGGAGGAGAAGAAATGCCCAGCTCTTTTTGCCACTAATGTGCGAAAGGTTATGGCCCAGTAAGTGTCTAGCCTTTATTTACATTTCTGTGAATGCATACATCTGTTATTGGTTATATCATGACATTAGCACAGGCATGGCTAGTTTTAAGATTCCCACAGGGTTAATCCATGTTACATGTATTTTAAGACCATGGATTTAAGAACCATACTAAATGATAAACAGTGTTACGGTAGCATGCCTTAATTAGCCACTGTGTTGTTTGTGACATCAGTTCCATTTGAAAGGGCAATTGAACCTGATGGTATAAATGTCAATGAAGAATCAATGAGCAACAAAAGATAAAGGGCCCTATTTTAAACGTTCTAAGTGCACAGTCTAAAGCGCATGGCACAAGTGCATTTAGGGCGTGTCCAAATCCACTTTTGCTAGTGAAAATAATGGTTGCATTTAGCAAGAAAGAACGCTTTTCTGCAGAGGTAACGGATCTGCTCGTGTGCACAATCAGTCAGTCGCATCACTTTCCGCTTCCTCAAGATATCAATGCACCAACAATGCACCTGACCACACCTAGTTTTAAGACAAACACACCCATGGGTGTTCAGAGGGGCGCAAGTGAATTTGTTATTTAAACAACGTGGGTGCTGAAAGGGAAAATGATCACTGCGTCGATCTGAAACTAGCAAAGAACATTTGCGTCGCACTTGACACTGCTTTGCACCGCTTTGGCCTATGACCTGTGTATGTATGTGTGTATATTCGTAGGGCTCTAGGGGTTCCTGTAACAGACCACACGTATGAAGACTGTCGCCTCATGATCTCTGCTGGAGAGTTAACTCTACCTATGGAGACTGGCCTGGTGGAGTTTACCAAAATCAGCCGCAAACTTAAGTATGAGCTCCTAACTCAGCCTTAACCTATATACTGTATCTCCATAGCAGCGCCTGAAGGCTACTCTTCTATTCTGCACTCCACTGTGCCAAGTGGATTAAAAAGCCAACTTCTTGTATAGGCATAGGTTTACAGGTCTACAAGGCAAATAGGAAAGTGGAAAATGAATTTGGGTATTACAATTTATTGTCAATAACAAATAGATCAAACAAAAATAATTTCATAAATATAGACGCAAACGGCTATGAACTCCATTCCAAGTAGGAATGGAGAGGGGAGAAAGAGGGAGAGGAAAAAGAAGAGATTTGGGGATTTTGAGAATTGAGATTCAAAGACAGGTAGTAGCTCAACCTGGTAGTAGCTGGGATTGAAGTATTAACTATACATTGAATGAATGAGTAGAAGTCTCAGACAAGCTGATAAAAGTAGAAGGCCTACGGTAGTAGTAGAGCAATTGTACTAAATATACTTTTTCGTGGGTCATATTAATCTTGCAGGACAGGACAGGCTAGGGCATGGCAGGGCAGGGCAGGAAAGGACAGGCTAGGACAGGACAGATAATGACTTGTTGATAGATGTTAATTGATTTTGCATATTTTGAGCACAATACAACACAACTGATTTGCCACATAATCCTACTTGTCACATTTTTTTATTTTATTTTAAGTTTGGAATATGAAATATCTAGCATTTAGATATATTGGCCAATTTGGATGAAAGTATCAAGGTATGATTCGAGTACCTATTTAAAAATATCTGCCAGGTTTTGTGATGATTGGCCCAACAGTTGTTGATTTAGGTCTATTTATGTGCTGAGCCATTTATGTGCTGAAGTTCATTGGCTTATAAAATCTGAATGTATCGACATATCAAAAGTCCTTTAACAACTTTTTGTCAAGTCCTTGTGTGCTGCTCGCTCTCCCCCAGCCTGAAGTGGGACAATTTGAAGAAGGAGCTGGAGGGGTTTGCAGCCATGGCCAGCTCCTGTAGGGGAGGACGCATCACCATCCAGGAGTTTGCCAGCTTCCTCAAGTTGCCTGTCAACCCTGCCCTGGAGGAGCTGTTCGCACTGTTTGATAGGGTGAGGAACACAATGTAATGTATAATGTTGTGTAATTCATTGTTATTATTTTAGATTTTTTAGGCCAGCCTAGAATATGCTTAAAGGAACAAAGATTGACACAGGTGGCTTAAATGCTTTCATTTGTATGTAATTCTATGTACGTTCATGTATACATTGACACACTGCTGGTTTAACTTGTTTAAAAAGGTACACTCCTCGACTGCGGCCCCCCAGCTCACTGTTTATGTTTGAAACACAATGCTGCATGAAAGTGCATGTGTCTTGTGTGTGTGTGTGTGTAGAGAGAATGATGTGAGCCTAGGATAACTGTAGGGGGAGGGAGTAGAGAGTAGTGTGAGCCACCCAGCACTAAAGTGTGTGTGTGTGAGGGGCACGTTTCAAACCAAAACAACATTATTGTAGCACTAGTTTCAACCACAAGGAATAATGGACACAAAGTGAGGAGCGTACCTTTAAATATCATAGCATAGCAGTTAGCAGCATTAATACTGAAGCATGCTGTCCTTGCTGCGTAGTAGGTAGAAAGAACTTCCACCTGACTTGATGTCAGAGCTTTGAAATCGCTTGTTGTAGGCTAATAGTAAGGTTAAAGGTGTACTAAACAAGCTCAGTAACAGTCTAGCCTATAAATATGACCTTGTGGGTGTAAAGATATATTTGTGAGTTATCCAATTCACTGCCCATTAACTTTATTACTGTGGCCTCTGTTAGCCTCTGTATGTAGTGTCAGATGTCACATTTGCTCCTCCCCTGAAGCCTGCGAGCAGCAAACCAGTCAGCGCTCAGACTGAATGGTTTCAGGAAGTGCTTTGGCTTCTATAGTGTCTGCCAGAGAGGCCAGTAGGAGTAAAACAGTACCAGTTACATCAAATTAAATATTTCCACCAGACTAAACATACTTTCCTGCCCCTTAAATTAAAGGAAAGTGGCCTGTACAGATGAACAATACAACTCTAAAGGCTGATATGAGAAATGTATCTGGCCATCAGAGGCTATAGTACCTTCCATCAGTATCAATATCTGGGTTATTTATTTCTCCGTCTGGCCATCTAACCTTCTCTAGAATGGAGATGGCCTCATAGACTTCAGAGAGTATGTTATTGGTGTGAATATCTTGTGTCGACCGGCCAACACTGAGGAGGTTCTCCGCATAGCTTTCAAGGTACCATAATAGTATTTCTACTAGAGCAATACTGTATATCAATACCCATGATGTGTATTATGTGTACAAATGAATATTTATCTGTCAACATGCCTGTATACAGACACATTACTCCAAAATGTATGTGTGTGTACAGTACAGGCCAAAAGTTTGGACACACCTTCTCATTCAATGTGAATGGGAAGGCGTGTCCAAACTTTTGGCCTGTACTGTA